>JANHZT010006679.1:46527-60420 GCA_032468215.1 Stegonotus admiraltiensis | reverse complement strand
CTGAGTCGACCTTGAGCCTGGTGAGATTTGAACTTGCAGTAATTGCAAGCAGCAGATGTTAATAACAGTGTTTTTGTCCACTGTACTACCAAAAAAAAGCACTTTAAATGTTTGAATAATAAAAAAACATCACCTTCATTCCACTTGATCAAAGATCAAAGTGTATGCATGTACAATACAGAAAAGTATGGAACATCTCACCATTTGTACTAACCCTCATCTAACATGCTCACATAAACTATTTTGTTACACTATACCTATATACATGAATCAGGGAAATTGTGGGTTTAAAAAGGGAAGGGAGTCTGAGAAAAGTATGTGATTCTGGAGATCATGCCTGATTTTTTAATTACGGTTCTTACCTATTATATATTGCAGTAGATTTGAAGTAGATTAGTAAAGAAATGTGGGTCATCAAGTGACTGGACCCAACTTTATGACCATTTTATTGTGGTTGTTAAGTGAATCACTGCAGTAATTAAGCAAATCATATTGTCAATAAGAGAATTACATGGTCATTAAATAAATCTGGCTTCCCTCATTGACTTTACTTGTTGAAAGCTGGCTGGGAAGGTTGAAAATTGGAACCCCTCACTCACAAGATGCTGCAACTGTTTTAAATGAAAATTGTTTGCTAAATGTTTAAATCATTATATGTTTGTGGGGGCAGTACAACAGTTGAAACTTTGTGAATGCATTGTAAGTCACTTTTTTCAGCATCATTCTAACTTTGAACCAGAGTGGGTTCACCTCAGATCGGGTGAACCGGTAGCAGTGGTGGCGGGAGGCTCCACCCACCCGCATGCTTCTGCGCATGCACAGAAGCGTTGCGAGTGCATGCGCGCCTACGAGCGAAACAGTAGTGATGGGTTTTGGAACCCACCCCTGCTTTGAACCATCATTAAATGAATAATCCTAAATTGAGGACTGTCTATATATTTTCCATTGAAGGAGCAGTATTGCTTGCAAATGTCATCTAACAAGGAATTCCAGATGACTGGGTGGGGTCACATTATTTTAAAAAGAGGAATGCAGCAAACCTTATTCAACAAAAAGGCCTTATTCAACAAAATGCAATTCAGTGGTAAGAAAAGTAAGGTTTTACACTTACTTTTGGCAAGAAAACCCAAATTGACAGATATAGAATAGCTGGTACCTGCCTCAGTAGTAATTGTGAGAGGGATCTAGCAGTCCTAGTGGATAATCCCTTAAGTATTAGCCAGCAATGTGTTGCAGTTACCATAAAAGCCTAGGTTGCATCAACAGAAAGATACTATCAAGATCACATGAAGTGTTAGTACTACTGTATACTACACTGGTATTCCATACTTGGAATTCCATACTTGGAATACTGCATCCAGTTTTGGTCAGCATGATACAAAAAAGATATTGAGACTCTAGAAAGAGTGCAGAGAAGAGCAACAAGGGATTAGGAACTGGAAGCTAAACTATACAAGGTTGCAGGAACTAAGAATGTCTAGTCTAACGAAGAAAAGGATTAGGGGGTGACTTGATAGCAGTCTTCCAATATTTGAGGGGCTATCACAGAGAAGTGCGAGGGGGCAATCTATTCCCCAATGTACCTGAGGCAAGACAAGAAATAATGGATGGAAGCTTAACAAACAGAGATTCAACTTGGAATTAAAAACAATTTCATGTCAATGAGAATGATTAGTGGAATGGCTTGTAGGAAGTTGTGAGTGCTCCATCAATGGAGATTTTAAGAAGTGATTGAACAGCCATTTGTCCAGAATGATATAGGCTTTCCTGCTTTAGCAGAGGATTGGACTAGAAGACCTCCAAGTCCCTTTCAACTCTGCTATTCTGTAATTCTGAAGGTAGGAACTACAGAGCACTTGGTCTGACATCCTTATTGGGGAACGTTCTGCATCAGATCATAACTGATCTTTTAATGCTTTGGAAAAAAAATGCAGTTATTACTAAAAATCAGCATTTGTCAAAAAAAAATCCAGATTAATCTTATTTCATATTATTGGATATTATCAGAATGCTACAGGGTGTATTAATTTAATATATGAAATGTTTATTAAATGTTTGATATTAAATGTTTGATAAACTGTCATAAAATATTCTGATCAATAACCTAGGACTGAATTATATGTGATGTGGACTCACAGTCATCTTGGAAACTATATTGAGAGTGTTCATCAGTGGTGTCCTATCGAAGTGTTGGATTGGTACTCTTCAGAATTTTTTGTTTATAATATAGAAGAAAAGGTAAAAATAAATGCTCAAATTTGCAGATGACACATCACTGACTGTGACACCAAGTACATTAGACTAGAGAAGCAAAATTCAAAATGATCCTTATACGTCAGAGAAATAAGTTGAAAATGGCAGAATTAAGGCAAATGCAAAGTTCTTCAATTAGGAAACAAATGTTAAACATAGAGGTGCGGAGGAGATACTTGGCTCAGTTAATGGCAATTGTGAAAAGAATTCTGGAATTTTAATTCTGATCCCAAGCTAAATATGAGTCAGTGGTATGAAATAACTACTAAGAAGCAAATGCTATTTTAGATTTTATCAGCAGAAGAGTTTTCAAATAAAATAAATAAATAAATCCCAGTATAGGTAGTCTTGACTTACAACCACTTGTTTAGTGATTGTTTGAAGTTGCAATAGCACTGAAAATAGTGACTTATGACTGTTTTTCACACTTACGACATGGTCACGTGATCAAAATTCAGATGCTTGGCAACTGACTCATATTTACCCCAGGGACATGTAATTTTGCTTTGCAATCTTCTGACAAGCCAAGTCAATGGGTGATAGTCTTTTATGAAGAGAGAATTGGGTATGTGTAGTTCTTAGAAATAATTGAGGGGATAGTATATCACTTTTTAAGTATCTAAAGAGCATCTAAGGAAGGGATTTTTCACTTAATGTTCCATTCTACCATTATGATTCTTAAAAAAATGTTACAGGTACTTCTTTGTATTTGTATATGCCATGTGCAATGTGGTTTTTCATAGACTCATGACTCCAGCTTAAAGAACAAGTGGCAGTTGTGACTAGGAGAGCTTTTGTATTGTGCACCAGTTGCATCTTTTTGTGGATCATGAGGCCCTGCACTCAGTCACTCATTCCCTAATCAACTCTCAATTGAATTACCACAATGTGTTTTACATTAGGCTATCCTTGAAGAATATTTGAAAACTATAGCTAGTACAGAATGCAATGGTGCAGACAGTTCTGGAGCCTCCCAGGGTGGTATATGTAACACCGCTTTATGCAAGCTGCATTATTTGGCAGCTTGCTTCTGGGGCCAAGGTTTGATTATTACCTTTAAAGCTCTTAATGGCATAGGACCAGGTTATCTGAGACACTGTCTTGCCAATTGAATTGATTTGCCTTGCTTGCACTGGCCGAAAGGGCCTTTTTCGGATACCATCAGTCAAGCCAATTGATGGAGTCACGGAGAAGAGCCTTCTCTGCCCTGGCTCCCACCTCTGAAACATCTTGCCTTCTGAGACAAAATCTGCCTCCAGGCTTCTGGCCTTAAAACCTGGGTGTTGGAGCTCCAATAGGGACATGATATACTGGATGTTGTAGACTGAGTGATTTTCTAATCTTTATTTTAATGTTTTTATACCTATGATTTCATTTTATTGTAACTGCCAAAAGTCACTTGGGCTAGTGAGTTTGGAGGCATATACATTAAATAAATAAATAAAATATAACTCAAATAAATATTTTAGTACACAGTATAAACCAAATTCTGCATTCATTTTTTGAATTGTTGCAACTGACTTTATCAAAAAAGAAAAAAAGTAGTTAAGGTAGTAGTTAAGGTGTCAGGTTAGAATTTGGGAGACTATGAGTTCTAGTCCTACTTTAGGTGTCCTTGGGCCACTTACT
The DNA here is from genome assembly GCA_032468215.1 of Stegonotus admiraltiensis. Classification (NCBI taxonomy): domain Eukaryota; kingdom Metazoa; phylum Chordata; class Lepidosauria; order Squamata; family Colubridae; genus Stegonotus; species Stegonotus admiraltiensis. The sequence goes on along the minus strand of JANHZT010006679.1, from coordinate 56,538 downwards.
TTTGCTTAGTCTTTAAAAGAAAGCAATGGCCAACCACTTTAGAAAAAAATCAAGAAAACTGTAGGGACTTGTTCAGGCAATTTCTGAGAATTGGACAGGATTGAATAGAAGAAAACAAGAAGATAATGAACGAGAAACACAAAATCTCTAATTTCAGAATCAGTTTTACATCAAATTAAGCAGCTTCCAAATTGCTCCACATTGAATTTCTAGGGCTTTCATTTGTTTTGAATCCCCAAGTTGTGGAATCAACCAAATTCTATGATCAGAATACATATGCAATAATTGCTTATTCTCAATTGTATGTATTTGGAAAAAATACCAATTTTACTTTGTTAAAGAGGAATAACAAATTAAAATAGCCTATACTTTAAAACAGTTTAAATAGACAGTTTACACTATGCAAAATTCACCAGCAACACATTTTCTTCTAGAGATGTTCATTTTGAATGTATAAACATTGACAATGGAGGAAGCTGCCAAGTGTCAAAGCATGGTCACTGGGCAGCTTTATTGTCCCTTTGCTTACATGGAAACTATCATTATTCAAATTATTACTAAGAACCGAAATCAGTATCTGTAAGCTAATTGTTTAATTTGGTGTTTAGTACATCTCACAATTGCAGTATGTAGTTTTCAAAAGTAATAGAACTTCATTTCTACCTTGTGTAGTGGATAAATTACTGAAAACAGAACACACTTGATTTTATGTTACACTTCAATTGACAAATTGGTCCTGAACCTTTAGCTAGTTAAATCTCTATAATAAACAGTACATACCACTTTTATAAAAAAGAAAAATATTTTGTTTACTACTAGTTTTATATTGAATAACAATTAACAATGGGAATAGTATAATCAATAACTTCAGAAATATTCTGTGATAGGGAACAGAATAAAAGGACATATTAATAAATGAAGCCTTAAAAAAAAAGAACAGTTGCATATGCCATTTATTATCATTTACAATTGTAAGAGAGTGCCTGTATGAAGGGGTTGATAGTGTCAGCTGGAGTCCAGAAAAACTCAAACAATCATTCAATTATGAATTTTAACGTATCTCATAGGAAATGAGATAAGGAAAGGAATGTAATGTAATGTAAGAAAAAAGTCTCTCTCTGCCTCTCTCTCTCTGCATGTGTGTGCATGGGTATGTGTGTGTAAAACAATGTTACACTACATAAAAAGCTATTTTGAGAAACCGTGACAAAATCTGGGACATAGATATAATAAAATATAAAATTCTCATATGAAATTAATTATTCTAGAACATTTAGCATCAAGTTAAAAAATTCTTGACTTTGGACACATAACGTAACTCTTGATCAGGATATGTGTTGCTGGCCTAATGCTTATAGTTTCATGTTGCATTATTGGCTATACTGTTTGGGGCTCATAAAAACTAAAGTGCCACAAGTTCCAATTTTTGATGAAAAATTCTACATTACCATATACTGGTATCTCTATGTGTATATGTGTATAAAACATATAATCTGCTGGGAATAGTTACTAGTACTATACATTATGAGGGCATAGTCTTATGTATTTGAACAGCTGTCTTAGCTTATATGCTAGTACTTGAAGAGAGTCAATACTGGATTTTTTTATCATGCTTTTTGAGTTGGATTAGTTATAATTTTAATTGATATTCATGTTTTAATTTATATCGCTAGATTGAATGCTTCAAGTACGAAGTGGGATATAACAAATACACAATTAAATAAATAATGTGCCCATCCATGATTAGAACTGGTAGCTACTAATTTCTGTAGGGATTCAATTTTAAACATTTTAAACAATACGTTTAAAGGTTGCATATTAGTCTTACCTGCAAAAGTCAACAAAACTTTATTAGCAGATTGGATGAATCTTGGAAATATATTGCTGGATAATTGCTGGAGATTTTATTTCTACATGTGGTAAGTGTATTCAAATGTGTAATTTCCAGGCATTTGCAGTAACACTTGGTAGTCAAATTATTTGTTTACCATCTTTGGCTAAATAACTCATTGTAAGCTACTTCACTTTTACAATTTTGATCAACCACTATCCAATTGCTTCATTTGTTTTATTTTTTAATATCACAGTTATGCTAACTCCTGGAAAACTCTATAAATTACTTTCTGGTAAGCTTTATAAATAGCTTTTATAATACAATAAATGAATGAAAATCTTAGTGACTAATCCATTACTTGTAGAAAAGGAGAAAAAAAAAGTCCAATCCCACATTTTAAACAGAATGGACTTTAAAAAGACACAATTTATTTATAATTTGTATTTAAAATTTCCCCTTTAAATACATTGTCAGGCTGGGTTACAATAAAATTAAGGCTCATCCATTCCTAAAAAAAGGCAATTTACCCTGATTTGTTTAAAATTGAAAGAAACAGCTGGATCAAGTTCTAAAACCTCTCCATATCTCTCCTACACATTAATCTTGTGCCAGCTCACCTGAGGAGCAGCACCCAGCCAAGGTCCAGTGGTCAGCAGGCCAGGTAAGAAAGCGCCTCTATGCTCTCCTTTCCCAAGGGTGGTGGGAGAGGGGCTCTAAAGGAAAAACAAACAAACATTGACTCATCCTAACTTTCAAACTGAGGGTAAGTAGGATGAGAAAACTGGGCCAAATCTATTTCTATTCTTTGTGCTTAAATGAATCTTTAAACTTATTTTAAAGCCATGACACCTAAAATAACTAAGCATTATGCATTTATGAATTATGACTACATGTGAGAGACTTAAAAAATGTTATCACTTTTAGCAATCCACCCAATTGCTGGTATAAAAAGTGCTGGAAAAGAAAAATGCTTCACATTATTCTATTAGTGAGCCCACTTTTAAGCATCTTTTACATGTGCCCATTATTTTTTAAATTTAAAAAGAACTTTGGAAACCCAACATGGAAAACATGCCAATAGAGGGCTTCTAAAATAAATTTTTACAAATGCTTTTGCATTGAAAAAAAAAGTCACATATTCTATTGAACATGAGTGTTTTATTTCATACTAAAACATTTCTATTTAACAAAAGTAGAAGAGATAGAATGGTTTTCTCGTAAGAATAAATTGTTTTGTTTTTTTTCTTATTCCTAAACTGAATTGGTCAAGGTAAACTAACCTGCATTTGCTCTGCTGGAACATGAATAATGTGAGAAGGTCTGTCACCATGGTGATGAACTGCATTGCTTTCTTGTTCATAAATGGCATCTCGTTCAGGCTGAGGAAGACTGAGGAACCTCCGGATCATTGACAGATTCTCCCACAGAGTTCTATTCTCAGGTGAGGGATCTTCTTTCCAACGCAAGAGTTCGCAGAGCCAGCCCTTAAGACAATGATCAGCAAAACATTAGATAATTTTATCAAAAATGTAGGTGTCAAAAGGTACTTTCTTTGGAAGGAAAGTGAATAAACTAAGAACAAAATCTCACTTCATTCTTCTTCTTGAGAATCCTATAGACAGTTCATAGGCAAAATCTCAGTTTACAAAGCTAGCATCATGAACTTTTACCACTTGTATACAAATATCTAGATTAAGAATAACTTTGAACTGTTGTTAAGAGAAAACAACTGCAGCACATCATTATTTCAAATATACAAGAAAAAAGAGCATGCTATTTGAGTTTGGTCTACCATAATATCTCTAATACTGATTTTTATCTATCATGTTTTACCAAAAATAAGACCCTGTCTTATATTTTTTTGAACCCTGAAATAAGCACTTGGTCTTATTGCCATGTGCTCAAAAGCCCGATTGGGGCTTTTATTATCAGGGGATATCTTATTTTGGGGGAAACAGGTTAATATAAGTCTATATCTGTATGATAGGGGAAAAAAACCATGCCCGTATTACTTTTAAAAAATCATGATGTTATGCTTTAATTCAGAATTAGATAATGTATCCTATATCTAACCTGAGTAGAGACCTAGTTCACATTAATCATATAATACAGAACCTATTTGAAGAAACATTAGTGAGCAGAGTATCCTCTTTCTTGTTAAGTGTCAGAGGGGCTCTGCAGACAAATCAAAACCTGTTGATACGGTTCTAGTCAATTCAGTCTTCTGGTTTTGAAAAAAAATTGCAAATTACATTTATGATTTTAAGCATTATATGAACAAGATTATATTTTTGAACCATGTTGCATGTATCCATGCAAACTATCTACTATAAAAGCACCTGCTTTAACCCAGATATGTTCTAGTAGAAAGCAAGCTTGAAAGTATGCCAAAAGATTGTCCCAAGAGAATTCTAGCAAATGCTAATTTGCTTCTAAAATAGATGCACAGATTTTTATTTTTTTTTGCTTAACGGTTTAGCAATTGCCTACATGCCGTCTTAAATTATATCAATAGCATTATTTTTTTATATTTAAACTGAGCAAACATGACAAAGAACACCAGTGTTTAGCTTTATCAGTCTAAACGCCTCAAGATAAACACAAAAATGATACATAATTGTCCAGGGCAATTTAGGTTTAAATGCTAGAATGTTTTAACTATAGAATAGTTTTAAAATATTGTTAACATTAACTTTCTATTTTTAAATACTACTTACCAAGCCTTTAAGACAGTTTACAATGTAATAAAAAATTAAAACATAGGAACAAATCCTGTTTAATCCACATATTAAACTCTAACAACCATTAACAAAAATTGACGAGAATTTTTTATTGATAGTATTTTAGGATGTTTGTAAATTGTAGATAAAACACAGTGATAAATTGTATGGGCAACCACTGAAAAGACCCTGGGAACTGCTAAGTATCATAAATATGGAATGCAGTTTTTAAAAATGTAAATAAATATCTTTGTTTTAGTGGCAGACTGCCTGATAGAAATGTTCCATGCAATAGTAGAAGAGTGTGCTTTAGTTTTTCTTTTGGATTGATTCCTGTTAATCTTGGATGACAAATATCCAGCACAGTTATGCTATCCTGTGAAAAACATATATATATATATATATGAATGGCAGAATTACTTAATTGATAATAAAACAATTAACAAGTGATTCTGCCTCATTTTCAACCTAAGTGGACTAAAATCTTAAAGCAAAGATACATTTGATCAAATAAATAGGTGGAATATATCTATCTATAAAACCCTTTTTCAGTATATTCGTTGCAATTATCAAACCTAATTTCTTAACACAGTCTGCATGAGTCAAAAAGTGAATTCAGAAAAAAAAAACCTTCAACAAAATCTATCCATTTAGAAAGTATTTTGCTCTTTTTGTCACTTCTATGTTCTGAGTGTCAACATATCCTTATTAATTACTTATGTCTGATAAAACATTTCCAGTATTTGGCTATTAACCTTTGCCCTGAAATAATACTTCCAATTCCTTACCGCCTCAAATAGTGTGATAAATTGCACGTTTAAATACAGTCTGATTAGCTTTTCTAGGGTGGTCTAGTAATTTTAAAAGATTAGAATGTAATGCTTTTTGTCAAAATATAAACCCAAACTTAAAACACAAAATCTTTTTTTCGTTATAAAAAGTAAATTATCCCTAACTTGCTTATATTTTAAAATAATATTTAAACTTTTAAAAATGATATTTTTAATGAAGCGATATAGAATTTTTGCATCTTAAATCTAAAACAATGTATTTGTAATGTTTTCCCCAGCATGCTAACTCCACAATTATTTAGCATATTTATTTTATTACTTCTGAGAAACCCATCCCATCCTTATCCTTGTTGCTAGTGGGAGAGGCTTTTATAAAAAAAATTCTTATCAAGTTGTAATTTGCATATTTTATTTTTATTTTATTTATAATAGAATTCAAACTCAACAAACAATGCAAATGAAAATGCAGATACGTAACTTGTAATATTCGTAACATTATGAAAAATGCATCGTGCTTCAGATATCTCTCACTGGGAGCATGTTCATTTGGGTAAAATCAAAACTAAAAGGTATGGCCTACACAATTGGAATTATGCTAGAAGTGAATGCATTACTATTAAGAGTGGCTAGTTTAATCCAGAATGATGGCTGAAATGTATGTGGGGGGGTTTCACATAAAAATTACATATTCATTAAAAACCCTTCTATATTGGTATATAAAAACACATATGGAAGACTGCCCTTAGGACTTATATGTACTTGGAAAAAATACATCCTAAAACAACAGTAGGAACACCCTTCGCTGCTGTGCAGCAACTCTGCCAGGCAGCATTGCACTGCATATAAAGAAGGAGCAAAGCAAAGCAAAATATAAACATTAGTCACATGTAAATATGTAGATGAACTTTCAGGATGTTACTACTTTTCAAACTGACAAAGTTTAATTTGACACCTTCTGTTCTAAAGCCTTTGTTTCTATTCAAAATCACGCCTTTAGCTGCTATCAATCACTACACTCTCTCCCTATTACTTAAGATACTGGCATGGGGCCTGGGATAAGCTGAAAATGCCATGCAGATGAATTCTGAGATAATGTGTTCAAACCTGTTATATACAACACAAATCCTGTAAAGTTATGTATTGTAAACCTACATTTATTGAGAAGTCAAGTTTAAAATCCATCTGCCACAAAGGAAAAACTGCTATGCACTTTTATAGTAGCTGAGTGACATATGTAAGTCTTACTACAATTAGCAAAAATTGAAAGGGAGGCAACTACGGTAAATTCCCCACTCCCCCACACACACCCTAAGAATACTATTAAAGAAACAGAAAATTTTAAAACAGAAAATCAATTGCCAAACAATTCAGTGGAAATTATATCAGATGTTAAAAAAAATGAAAAATAAAAGAGTAGTGTTATTTGTAACCTTTTGTATCTTGTTATTGTAACAGCTTTAAATTTCTGATTTCAAAAAAAATTGGTAAATTATTTGACTGCTTGGCATTCAAAAGAACCCCTTCAAAATGTGATTTATAAAGTAGTAAGAATGAATAATGCTGTCCAAATAAACATGAATAAAGCTTTTGGTTTTCATTTTTATTGTAATATGTATTATTATTGATAGAATATAACCCCTAATTCACTGAAACCAGGGGTAAAGATATTTGAACAGACAAGACAAGGGGGTAGATCTTCAAGCTAACCATGGCTGTAATGGGATATCCCTATCCCTATGCACTTTCTAGTAAAATTAATCCTTAATATTTTAGAATGCAAATACTTTCATTACATATGCTTAAAACGTTTAGCAACAAACATAGTATTGCTCTTCTGCTTGGGTACTCAGTCCCATTTTAATTTTTTTAAATGATGCAATAAGATTTCTCCATTAAATTCAAAAGACTAACTCATGCTTCTTAATCTTAGTATTATGGGAGTTTTTTTCTTTTCTAAAATTATATGTGAATGCATTTTGTTGTATCTCTGTAGTGTAACGTATCACAAAAACACAGAGTATTAAAAGAAATCACTCTAAATATGCATGATATTTGATACAAATATTTTCATGAAAAGCATGAATTACATTTCATATGTAGTATGAACAGGGTTTAAGTACATAATCCATTAAGCAGTAGTTCTGAGTAAAAAGGAATTCAGTCTTGTAGGCTAAACTGCAATACGCATTTTGAATGAGCTCATTGTCAACAACAACTAACTGTAAAGCTAGCAATTTATCATTCAGCAAATAATTTTCTAGTTTCATAAAGAATCAGTAAGTGTTCCTTATGCTAATGAAGACTGTTTTTAATCTGCCCACAAACATGTTAATAGAGGGTAATTTTTCCCATTTAGAAAACTGAAGACACTCAAACATAATTTCATACCAGTGTTCTACAAACTGGATAAAATGGACTTCCAAAATAATTATTCACCTAATTTTTCACCTTTACACCAAAACGAGAAATAGGTTAAAAATTGTTAAAACCCTATACATTTATCTGTCTGTTGTCTATCTGTCTGTCTGTTATCTATCTATCTATCTATCTATCTATCTATCTATCTATCTATCTATCTATCATTTACAACACACACACACACACACTTTCTTCTCTAATAAATCTTCTAGAGGATTGCATAAGTATATAAGGAAAGCAAACTCATTGAACTTGCTTTGGGCTCCAATTCCCAAGATCAAAAGGTTGGTCATACTTTGAGAGTCATACTTTGAACAATGAGATACATAATGGTGGCAAAAGATTACTGAAAGCATTTTAAATTATTTACTAGGTTAAAAGGGTACTTTAAATACATCAAATTTCACATCATCGGGGCCATATTTTGGTGGCAAAGTGGTATTGATCTTTCCAAATGCTTAAAATTAACTATTTCCAGAAGGTCATTATTTGATTAAAGGCATTAAAGCTGAGGGCAAGATAAGATGCACTGTCTTATATCTCATTCTAATAAACATGTAATTTAATCAGAACCACCTTCCTCATGTCCAGAAATAAAAATGTTTGCCTTGATTTTTTTTCTCTCTTTATCTCTCATATTAACCCCTTTAAATATTACAGAGTTCCTAAAACAATCTCCATTACTACAGACTTCTTTATAATGAAAGAATACATGCTAGTTAAAAAGAATATAAACATTTCTGCTTTCAATATTTAACTGTAAACTTTTCCTCTATATAACTAGGATGCGCAATACATTCAAAGCAGCCCTCTGGATCTCTGGCATTAACAGTTCTTTACCCTCTCCCAAAGCCCAAATATCAGAAAATCCATTATGCAGACCTTGGAAAATACTCTGCATGTCCAAAGTGTCTCATCAAATTATCTGCTGAGGCCTAACAGATAATTTCGAGATATATTAGATGTATTACCCTGAATCTCCACCTCTTATATTATGGATTTCTTGCCCTTTAAATGTTTCTAGGCAATAATTGTCATCAAAGACAACTAACTTAATGATCAGTGAGAGAGTCTGATAGTTGGAATTCAGTAATATAAAGATGGCACATATGTCCCATCTCAACTACATGCACTAAATTAGGAGTTGCACTGAACTCAGTGCAATTTACTTTTGAGTAGATATGAACAGAATTATACTGCAAATCATATGTGTGTGTCATAGAGGCATACATTTTTTTCAGAGAAAAAAACCTACATTCCAAGAAAGACTCTCCATATTGACTTTCTTCATTGCTGAGTATTCCCATAAACAATATGTTTCTATGACCATCCAGATAAAGTTTGTTCTTATAAAGGGAGAGTTCTGAAACATAATAGTAACCTTTCCAGTATACGTATAAAAAGGATTATCAGAATGTGGCTGAAATAGTCACTATAGTACTATCATATTATAGCTCCATTTCTGGATGGAATTTTAACAACATTTTTTTTTTGTTCAGTCAGTTCTTTATAGCTTCTTCAAACAAGGAGCTGCTTCTATTCAGTGCATTGATGGCTGTGGCTGGCCCTACTCAATAGAGTACCTGGCTTTAGTAATATAACTATGAGTCTCCCAAGAATTGGCCCAGTGCTACTCTTCATTAGGTAAATCACCATTCCTCTTGAAAGAGGATAGTTTTTGGCTTGATCAAAATAACTGCAATATCATATTGTTCCTTTACTGCTTCTACAAATGAAGAATCCAATATGGGCAATAAGAAAAAAAAAGCTGATATTCTGAATGTATTTTACTACAGATAATTGGGACACAGGAAGCAAGTTTAATAGATATCTAAATAAAACAAATAGTTTATCTCAACTTATTGAAAAATATGTCTTTTTAAAAGGATCATTTAAATATGCTGTCAATCTGTATGAGCAGACAGGAAAGGTCTTGCCTGTCACAGATGGGTCTGTGAACTCATCAGGAATTAAGCAAATGTGATAAGATAAATAGTCCTCAATTTACGACCACTGTTTATCAATGGTTAAAACTTACAATGGCCTGAGAAAAGTAATTTACGACCTGTCCTCCAAGTTAGGACCCTCTTACCAGCCCTGCAGTTACAATGCAGTCACAATTCAGGCACTTATGCACATTTATAACTGTTGCAGTGTACTGTAACATAAATGAGCCTTGGTAGTACAGTGGACTAAAAACACTGTTATTAACATCTGCTGCTTGCAATTACTGCAAGTTCAAATTTCA
>JANHZT010006679.1:20922-39199 GCA_032468215.1 Stegonotus admiraltiensis | reverse complement strand
ATGCAAACATGAGTAGATAAATAGGTGCTATGCTTCAGTTAGAAAGGTTACTGCATTCCGTACTTTCATGCTGGCCAGATGATGATGGAAGCATCTCTCAGCTAATGCAGACTCCCTTGGCTGAGAATCAGAAATGAGCACCGCCCCCTTGAGTCGGTCAAACTTTTAAAATGCTTTACCAAAGAAAATAATCATTTATATATTGATAAATGTGTGAGAGAAAGGCAGAATATAACACAGTAGAAAACTGTGATCTCCCAAATCTTGACATTGTCCCATTACATTAGCAAAGCATTCCCCAAACTGTATGCTAACTTACACCACCCAGTATCTGCAAATCAAGTAGTAGTGCACCATCTGTTTTTTATTTACATGCAAATAAACATGTTAGATCTCAATCTAGGTTCATTCACTAGATATTTTTTTCCTAATTTCTGCACAGCTCTGATGCATTCCAAAAAATGAATGGAAGCTAAGTTTAAATCTGCCTTCCTGTTCATCTATTTCATAATTCAGACTATGTTTTTACTCTAATGTCAAAAAGGCAGATCAACTACCCACTTATTATGTAGTTAATATAGCTTAATTAATCTTGTTAGGCCAGCTGACTAGGGAATCACTTTACTTATGTTATTTTACTTTGGAGTACTAAGAATGGAATGAAATATCTGAGACCCAATTCTTGTACTGTTAATAGTTTTAATTTCAATAATGACCTGTTTTCTCTATTATTACATTAATCATTGAGGTTATTAGTATTACAGCAGGTAAGGCTAATGGGCATAGGAAAAAATATTAAGCCACATACACTTACCTTGGAATATTTATTTCTGCTTCCATCATACAGAGCTCAAAGCAAATTTCTGCTTGGTCATGATCTCCCAGAGACTAAGAATAAATTTAAATCCAAAAATCTCAAAATTACACTCAACTCTGAATATTGAAACCTGAGTTATGAACTGAAAAGCCTGAAGTGGGAGTATGATCAGAAAAAAATGTTAGCGTGAGAATGTACATTCCACTTTGATGTATATGAATCACTGGTGGGAATTAAGAAAAAAATGTGTAAGAATATACTTTCTCTCTCTCTAAGCATATGTGTAACTTTTTGAATTGGGAGAAAAAAAAGGCAGAAAAATAAATCAGGACAATTACATTCTCCAACAATTATGTAAGGAGGGTAAATGTTTGAAAAAGGCTAATTAGCCATGTTTTTACAAAGAAGCTCTATATAAAGAAAAATATTGCATGTTTCTAATGAAGTGTCACAATTTAAAACACTCATGCAACGACTGAGTATTGTACATGAAATGTAAGTCTTCATTGAATTACAATTTCTATTCTGATAAAATATTTGTAGCTCTGGGTTGAACTGTGAGGTTCTTAGTACTCTCTGAGCTGAGTGGTTTTCTTGCAGATGTTTCATTATGAAACTAGCTAACATCATCAATAACTGCACTGATTATGTTACCTAGTCTGGTAATGAAACAGCAATAGCAATAGCACTTAGACTTACATACCACTTCACAGTGCTTTACAATTTATGCACAGCTTCAATGAAAATCACCAAGCTCAGATTGCACCAAGAATCCCAAATTTATATTTTGTTCAGCAAATGCAAGCCACAAAGAAAAGTGCCAATAAAATACTAATATTGTATGTTGTGTTGTTTTTAACATTTACCAGGTACTGAATATGATAATATTGTAATAAACAGTTTGCTATAGGTGCATATATATTTTCATCTGTTTGAAGCCATGATAAAGTCACAATGCCTTGTTGAAAATTACAAAAATTGTATTATTTGTATCAGTCCCTCTCTCTAGTAGATATCTAGGTGTAAAAAATCCTGAAACTGAATGTAATTTTTACAGGTATCAAAAGAACTGGCAATAAATTATTAGGTGCTTCTAAACATTTGTATTTCACTTTATTTTATTATTTATTTTTCTTTTAATTAAAAAAAATACCAAGAAAGTATAAGGCTGCAAGCAAAAGACCAGCATTTAGCAGTATATAAAAACTGAAATACAAACAGATTCCAAGGGCATTCTCAAAAACTAAATGGATGATTCTAGCCCAGCTCAAGAAAAAAAAAAAAAAAACAGAGATATAGGAAAAATAAGTCCCAGTTCAACTGTTATGTGTCAATTAGATTAGATACTTCTGCTCTAAGCAAGAGGGAAAAAGCTCTTCACTTCCAAAATTTTGAAATTTTTATCATGTTAATTGCTTACAATAAAGTAGAAATAATCAATAGAAAATTTCTTTTGTGCTTATTTCTTAAAATTCCCTTAGATTAAAGGAATGAAAAATAGTTAAAAATGATGGTTTTGAATATAGATTTAATGGTAGGATGTTACATCAAAGTAATAGGTATATAACAAAGTTATGACAATGTATATATTTTTTATAAGTATCTAATGCGATAGGTCAAGATGAATATATTGTCATAGAAACTTAAAGGTATCATCAACATTCATACCGGGTAATATATTTCTTTATAATGTAAGCAATACCATGGCATTAACTAAACACAATGTGATTTTGTGTTTGTATTTATATGACTTATGCTGCTCAAATGATCAATAATATCTTTTGTTAATGAAAGCAAGACTCTATACCGCACTTGCCTAAACTTGCCTTATATCTTCTGATTCTATTTAGTATCCATCAATGTCCAACACTGGAGAGAAGAAAAAGCTTTGCAAATAAGAAACTTCCATGCCACAATATATATGGCAAGGCAATGTGAATGCTTGAAGTAGTCACCATACCATGGCAACATATATTTTATATGGGCATATGAATATGAAAATTAAAATTGTAAGTGCTGCCTATGAACAAAGGTGTTATTTGGGGTTTTTCTTAGGAAGAAACTTTTTTTATAAAAACAATTTTTTATTAAAAAAAGAAATTAACCCTATTTTTCAGGGATCCCAAAATAGGGAAGAGTTAAAGGCAGTTTACAGTAGATTAAAAGTAATTAAATATAAATTCAATAAAATTCTAAAATATAAATCTTAAAATTATAGACAGCTGAAAGGCTATTACTTAAATGGGTATCCACATAACATAGATCATATACAGTATCTCTAAAGTATAAATCAAAGGTAATTATTCCTATGAAAAATACAATTTTTACTTGAGGCAACAGGTTGTTTTTAAATAGTTAGTTACTAATAATGATGATGGCTTCAGTCTAAATTTTCTTAAATATTATTTTTAAATTTTATTTATTAATTTATGCATACTTACACTATGTTTTTAGGCAGTAATAAATGGAGGGCTGTTTATTTCAGTTGCCCCTTTAAGAGGGATTTTTAGTGCTTTAACTTTCTTTTAAATAATTTTTAAAAACCAACTAACAGAAGATGCCTTGGATTTGTTATCTTGAGTTGTTTATAAAAATAATAAAGGAAATAAAAACCTAAATACATAAATAATAGCAAAAGCACTTAGACTTATATATCACTTCACAGTGCTTTACAACCCTCTCTAAGCGATATACAGAGTCAGCATATTGCCCCCAAACAATTTGGTTCCTCATTTTACCCACCTCGGAAGGATGGAAGGCTGAGCCAACCTTGAGTCAGTAAGATTTGAACTGCCAAATTGCAGGCAGCTGGCGGTCAGCAGAAGTAGCCTGTAGTACTGCACTCTTACCATTGTGCCACCATGTATGATAAATGTATAATAATATGTATAATAAATACAAGATGTAATATGAAATCAATTATGTGACTGCAGGTGGAATTTATGGAACATAAAATCTTAGTATCAGTGCAACATAGTATACAATTTAGTAACTAATAAATTGTAGTAAAGCAAAAATATTAAGGATAGGTAATATGAAGAGATGCTGACAACAGATATTTCTTCTTATTGCACACTGTATAACCTTTTTTTGAAAGTAGAAATACCAAAAAAGGCATACAGGTTTGAATTCATGGTTAACATTCTATCATAATTAGAAACATTTCAAGAGCCCTGTAATTTCCAATCAAAATTACAGTAATTTCCAATACACAAGCCATGATTCATGACAGAATTTTACATTCCACAAGAGATTGTAGTGGTCTGATGTATGACACAGTGAGTGCAACGCTAACAGAAACAATTCAGTTTAATGTTTAAACAGCACTTGGTGTTTAGAATCCTACAATAAAAGAAACATATTATTGCAGAAATTATCACTTTGACAGTGATTGAAGGGTAGGCAGGCATGTGGCCTGTAAAGCTGTAATTTTTTACAGTCCACAGCTTGAGTTTAATCATTTTGATGTAACATTTCCAAAATATCCTTTTAAGTATTCCTTACAGCATATAACTTTAAAAAGAAACATCTTTTTTATATAATGAAAGATGGAGCAATTCCCAAATGCAAACGTTTCCAAACTTATAGTTTAAATAATAAAGCAAACTGCAATAACAGAATTTAAAGTCTATCACAGGGCTGTCAAATTCGTAGCCTGTGGGCCGGAATGCATCATGTGCTGGCCACGCCCATGCCCAATTTAGCGAAGGGGGAAAAAGTCCTGATACATCATGTGATTCTGCCGTGACGACACAAGTTTGACACCCCTGCTCTATCATGTATAAAGAAAGGTGACATCAGTCAATTTAGCCAGGATTGAAAAAGTGTTTCCTTTTTTAGGGGAAAAGTGGAAACCTAATTTGACCTTTCAAATCAACTTTACAATTTAATACCCAATTTCTTAATATTTTCAGAATAAGTTAAATTTACAAATATATTCCAAGAACAATGATCAGCTAGAAAAATTAAGTCAAAACTTACAATTCACATATTTTAATTTTGCATGTTTATTCAGAGATGTAAACACATTCCAGCACTCTGAAAGGATTCTCTCATTGGCAGATGAAATTTATTAAAATAACATTTTAAATTTTAAAAATTGTTGTTAGTGTCACTTTTTTCTAATTCACCAATTAACCAAAGTTATTTGAAACATTTACTCCCAAATAGGATATATGCTATTATACCCTCTATTATGCTGATATAAAAACATTCAGGTCAAAGTCTAAACATATATGGCAGATTTAATTCAATATCCCATAAAATAATAATCACAAATTCAAGAATAGGAAAAGTACCTTGGTTATATAAAAGCAACATTGTGCTTGTTTGTTGCTGAAGGTGCATTAAAGTTTGTGCATAGGGAAAAGAAATCCATCAAAGCTACAAAGTTAATTATTAAACCTGATCAAGTCAGAAAACAAACTACTGTCACAATATGTTCAAACAATATGAATAAATGTGCTCAGTACATTCAGTCTTTGATTGCCTTCATTTTTGGCATCCTGAACTCAAACCACAAATTATTTAATCTGAACTGGGAACGATCATGATTTTGGGTTGATTAAACTAGAGCACTATTTAAGGGTGACTCATCTGTATTAGATTTCAAATCAAATATTCTTAATTATAAACTCTATGCCAGAATTTAGTTTTTAAAACATGTAACATTTTATTTATACATAAAATATAATTATTTCATTATAATTTACTACTAAATATGTTGGCTGTGGTTTATGGGTGAGGGAATTCAAAACAGATTAAAAGAACCAAGTTTTCTATCCTGTTAGCAATAGCAATAGCACTTAGACTTATATACCACTTCACAATGCTTTACAGCCCTCTTTAAGTGGTTTTACAGAATCAGCATATTGCCCCCAACAGTCTGGGTCCTCATTTTACTGATTTCGGAAGGATGGAAGGCTAAGTCAACCTTGAGCCGCTGAGACACGAACTCACAAACTGTTGGCAGCCAGTGATCAGCAGAAGTAGCCTGCAGTACTGCATTCTAACCACTGTGCAACTGTGACTCACCACAGTTAGAGTGGTATATTAGGAATAGGGAAATCCAGTTAAAATCTTCAGCCCTAAAGACCACCAAGTATTGTTGAGCCGATTAGTTGAACATTATTTGTTAAATATTGGACAGGAAAATGGATAAAATTAATACATGGATATGTGACTTGAACTCTTAAAGAAAGACAAGGTTTTAGGGATTCAAAAAAGTATTTCAGGCATCAGAGTAGAATCTTGGTTACAAAATATATTCCTGGATTTCCTGATTAAGATGCAAAGCTTTAATGATTAAAAACAAAACCTAGCTAGGTTCAAGTACATTTTTCCCCATTTGTGTCTCAAGGAATCCCATTTTATGGAATCTCATGGAAACCCAGGATTCCATGAAACAGTTTGAAAGCTCATTTCTATACTAAACATATAGTTTCTCAGGATCACGCTTAGAATTCACAAAAGACCCAGAAGTTGTTTCTGACACATTGCTCTGTGATTGTCACCATGTGCACTGAAGCAATGCATAGTTCTGTTGGTTTATCTTAGAAACAATTTGGAAGTACCACTTTTTTCTTACTGTTAACAATTTTTTTTCTTGAACTATGTTTTTCTCCTAACATTTCATTCATCAAAAATATTCTTGAACATATCCTATGAATATTTAGTTATTAAAATCTTTATATTATTCCCCATTGGGACATCCAGAACAGCAGGTCATTAATCAAGTCTTAAAGTATATCACACTAGCTGGAAGCCACTTACAATAAAGCAATCCTCAAAGAAGTTCTAAACTCCCAAGCTTTATGTTAAATTTGTTTACATTTGTCTCTTTATAAAATTATTCTCTACCTAAAACCTCCCCACCTCCCATTATGTTTCCTCACCTTTGGACTCCTTTCTCTTAAAACTGGACTCTTATTTTCTGTATGATTCAGAAAGCTCTATGCATACATGGGACTAACCATTAAACTTTCAAGTCTTAAGTCAAAAGAAGACTAGATTGGGGAAATAGAACAGAAAGAATTGAATGATATCCAGATTTGCACATATAACTAGTAGTAAGATTATATTGAATGGATTAAGAGGCTACAATTTGAACAGTTCATGACTGGTCAACATAATACTTTTTCACCATACTGCCAATAAATATGTCACGTTTTATAATGTATCAGAAAAAAATATAGTCGGCTAAAACATCTTGATCTACACTCTAGAGAAGTCACTTAATTTCTTATTGTGTTTAATCACATTTAACATTTAAAGGATTTTATTATACATTCATCCAACTAAACTGAACAACAAAGAAGCAAGAATAGCAACATTAATTCACAGATGACCACAAGACATACCTGGCTTTTTGTTGCTGCAACCTTTGCAAATAATGCTTGAGATACTTTAGCTCTTTTCATTTCCTGTTGGATCTCATCATAAATGGAAGCATTAATGTTCATGGTATTATTTTCAGGTTTTCCATTTCTTTCTGTTGAAATAGCAGTTGTTTTTACCTAGAAATATGATATATCATTATTCAACAGATAAAAAAGATGCCCAGTTAAGAGCACTATAACTGTCAGCACACACTAGAGTTTAAGTGCTCTTAATTATAAATAAGTTCCACTGAAATCAAGAGGGCTTATTCTCAAACTCAATTATAATAATAAGGTGAAATAATTATATATTTCCTATAACAAGATACTGCCAAATGTTTAAATAACATGCCAAGAGAGACAAGTAGAGCTTTAAGTGAACTTCCCTATTTCATCGTCAAAAAGAGAAGTCCCCTGAAGATGAAAATTGCCTTAGTTATCAGACATCCTTTTATTCTGTGTTGTACCCAGCATAAGAATGCACTCATGGAAATCCTCTTTGGCTGCCATGTACAACACATAGAGAGAATAAGTAAAGATGCCTCTCTTTTGTCATACTTCTGTAATTCATTTTAGGGTTTTATTAACTTCAAATTTTTAATTTAAAAAATTCTAAGTAGATTCTGGTAGAAATGATCAAATAGAATGTTTCATTTAAGTGGTTTCTCCCTCCCTACAGGGTTAAGAAGAATTATTTTTATGGCAAATGAAATAAATAAATGCTTGTAAATAAATATATTTTTAAAAAACCTAATAAATGCCTGTACATTTTCCCAACTTTCTTTGTAAAATTTTTCCTAAACAAGATGGAGGAATATTTACTGGCATTTTTATCATAGATAATCTCTCAAGGCATTCAGACTTTATAGGCAATTTCAAGGTAAGGTAAATTAATTCCACTCAATATTTAAAAGTTAGTGAATCCATTTGAGCTTTCAACTTTTTTTTTCATAACTATGACCTAAAACCTAAATCTGTTAACCCAAGTCCTAAAATTATATAAGCAAAACCGAATTAGACAAATAAGTCAAAAATACTATATTTGTTCATCAAATACATTTATTGAGGCATATGATCCAAAGCTATATATTTGTCTGATAAAGTATGTGAACCTGTCAGATTATCACTTAATTTGATGGAGAAAATAAATTCAAATATTTCAATCAATGGGATAATAATCAGGTATGAGTATGAGAGTATTTAAAGAAGAGAATTCTGGGTGTTATGAATGTCTGAAACTTTACAATGCAAATTTGTGGGTATGTTTCATGGTTCAAACAAAGGAGATTTCTGATAACATTTAAGAAAAAGTTGTTGATGTTCACCATGCTGGAAAACATTACAAAACTATTTCCAAAGACTTTGGACTCTACCAGTCCATTGCTGGACAAATTGTGTAAAATAGAGTCCATTGATCACCATTGTTACCCAGGAGTGGTTAACCAACAAAGTTCATATCAAGAGCAAGATATGTAATAGGAGGTCTCAAGGGATCCCAGGATAATATCTAAGGAACCAAAATCCTCTCTTGCTTTGGTGAATGTCCATGACATCATCATCCGGGAAACACTGAACAATAACGGTTGCATGACAAAGTTACAAGAAAGCTACCAGTACGACATTGCTGCTCATCTACAATTTGCAAAAGACCATATTGATAAGACAAAAGGTATTGGAAGAATTTTCTGTAAATAGAGAAGAGCAAATTGTTGGCTCAAAAGAAAAGTGTTATATAATTAACCCATCTATAAAATATGGTACTGGCCGTATCATGGTTTGAGTCTGCTTTGCTGACTTTGGAGCAGTTTACCATTACTGATGAATTCTGGTTTTCTGGGGAGAAATGGCAGACTTAAAATGGATTTTCATTTTGCAGAAATGCTAATTATGGTTAAGAACAAGGAGCCAACAAGTAGTAGATCCTTTTACCCTCTCTGAAGATAGAGAAAATGGGAGATTGCCTAAATTGCACTTCATATATTTGCTCCTCATGAGGAAGACTCTTAAGACAGTGGTCTCTCAAAGTTGGGAGAAATGGGAATGAAGAATTTGCCATTCTTGTTCCAGCCACAGCCAGTCTTCAGAGAAGATTACCTTCACACTTACTTTGCCAACACGATTAGAAATTGCCTACTAATTACACTAAAAAGTTGGATTCTTTCAAAATGACAAGATTGGAAGCCTCATGTCAGTGTCTAATTGTTAATATATATATATAAAATAAAACTGTATTTTTATAAACTTTAAGAATTCAAAATTAACAGCAAAAAAGCAAGGCAAAGTTTTGACTGTAGAAAGTTTTAAATGGAGTATGGTCTAAGAAAAGGAATGTTTTTCAATATTAAGACTTCGAAATTAATTTTAAAGAATAAATGCATTTTCATGGGAAAGAAATATTATTTTTGATATGGAAGTAATCAACTTATAATGGTTATTATTGTGGAATAACAAGGACGGTGAGTCAGCAGTGTGAGCTATGTTGTATGTTATAAACATCTTGTTCTCAGAAGAACCTGTTATACCAGAAGATGTTAGAAAAAAGAGTTGGAAAATTTTTTAATCTGATATGATTATGGAAAACAATGTGAACAAAAATTATCACAGAATATACAAATAAAATAAAATAAAATAAAATAAAATGAGGTTCTAAAATTAAGAAGGAAATAAAATACCAATTCAAGACAGCAGTTGGTATAATTTGTTCCTTCTGTAGGTAACATTCAAATGGATTATAGACAAGTTTATTGTAAGTAAAAAGAAGGAACGCTGATCAATAGACATCGGAAATGTTTATTTGCAATTATTGTTGTCTGAGGGAGGCACAACAATTATACACACAAATATGTTAAACTGGATCACTTTCCTCAATAAATAAAATATCACCTTTTTTACTCATTAATTTAATTGGGCTTTCTTTATCTAGTTTTAAGATTTGGGTGGACAACACATAATATTTTAGGTCATATTTATCTAGAAATATTGAACATTGAAAAGAGTTTAATATTCATTGCATGTCTAACTTTGAGGAGACATTAGAGTAATTCTAATTCATTCATTGATTATTTCTGATGAGGTATATGTTCAACATAACCCTCTCAGAATTCATTATATTCCAACTGAAACTTTCAGTACTGCCTATTTATTAAATAAAATCTGTTATTGATTGATTGATTGATTGATTGATTATTAAATTTATATCCCTCTTCTTTTGTATAACTGCAGGACTACTTGCACTGGTCCAATGTGGTTCACTTTATAATTTGTAATAGAACATCTAATTACAGTATAATTTTTTTCCCAGCTAGAATGGTCAATTGGTCACAGTTCCATATTTTATACAGATTTACTTATACTTTTTAAAAATATTATTTTCAATGTTTAATTTTGTCATAGTTTTATGGATTTTTTTCAGAAAAACTTTCTAGTTTAGGATAATCTGGAATACATTTTAGTGTTCCAATGAATTAAGAAATAATGTAAAAAATGAATAAACTCTTAGACCCCATGTTGTTCTAAATTATTGATTAGAAAAAATGGGAGCATTGCAGGAATATGTGCTAGATTATTCTAAGTCACCAAAGGCATTTTTTGTTGTTTGCAAGATTAAGGTAAAGGTTTCCCTGTCCAGTTGTGTCTGACTGTAGGGCACAGTACTCATCTCCACTTTTTGGCCAAGGGTGCCAGTGGTATCCAAAGACATATTCCATGGCAAGCATGGCTATATGCCAATGGTGCGTGGAACCTTCTCACCAAAATGGTACCTACTAATCTACTGTCATTTGCATGCTTTCAAAATGTTAGGTGAGCAGGAGGAGCTGGGGCAGGAATGGGAGTTCAGCCCATTGCATGGTGCTTAAATGTCAAACCCAGGCTAACAACTTTCCAGTTGATAAGCTTAGTATATTTAACTACTGAGTCATCATTCCCCCTTTGCAAGACGAGAGAACATATTTTTGAAAAGTGCTAAAGTAACATAGGTTATATCTTACAAAAGACATATATGTACATATGAATATGAACAGAGTCCTTCTCTGCTATTTCTTAAATAAACTTTTCAACTTTTTACTTTAGTTTAAACTTGAGGAAAAAAATGTTGCTACCTAAGAATTGCATTCAATTTAAATAAGTCAGCCCTTGAAGCAGCATAACTATTTTTTCAGACATCTAAATAGCTGCAAATTTTAGGCTGCTTTAATGAAAAGTAGTGAAGTGTTGCACTGAAGTGAAGTCAAAATTCTGCTTCTAGTTAACATTTGAACCATTTTATAAGACTAATAAAAACATAAGTATCAACATTATTAAAATTTTAATGTCTAAACAGTATTTTACTGGACAGGTGTAGGGGTGTGTGAGTGTGTGTTTGTGTGTACATATGGACTTATAAACAAAAATAAATATATACATATATATACATATACCTATATACCTATATACCTATAAACCTACATACCTACATACACACATGCAAACACACACACGCACACACCTGCACCTAAACTATCTATCTACTTAGATAGCTATTTTGATCACTTATACTTATTTTCATGAAAGCTTTTGACTGATTATAATAGAGATTGCTTTGATTATAAGAATATTAGTGGATAAAACTCATACATCTCTATAGAAAAAAATGTATAAACATTTAACAAAATATTAGGAGACGGTTGATGTATGTTGATAAACCTTGCTTCAAAAAAACATTTTTTTCTCTTAAAAAAACCCTGTTTCTTGCTTAGCAGAGTAACCTGAATATCTTCCCCTTCTTTCTTAACATTTTCTCCTGACCCATTAAGAATAGCATGGATGATTAGTTTGCTGTGCTCTAGTGAGCACTATATTATATACTGCTAATTAACCTTTCAGAGGCTATGGTTTTTCTCCATAATTTCTATTGAAAGCATCAGTCATCATTTAGTTTACTTTATAAACCTAATCCTCACCAAAAAGTGAGGTTATAAAATTAAGATTACTAAAACCGAGTGTTAAGACAGTGAAGAATGAATGATAAAATTAAAATCAGAAATATGTGGTGCACATTCACTGGTTTTCATGTATCATTATCAATACATGAGACATTGCAAATAAGTCAAAACAAACACTAAAATGCTACATTTAAATATGCAACACTTAACTTCTATTATTTATAATGTAATACAACTTGCTGTATTAATTGTAATGAAGAAAAATTCTGGTGAAAGAGGAGTTCCCTGAGAATGGGCTCCAGTGTGAGCCTGAAAGCTCAGAAGACAAAGCCTCTGGTCCCAGTGACTGATCCAGATTGGATCCTGCAATATAATCCTGGGACAAATATATTTGCCTTCATTTGTAATGAGTAAAAGGTTCACTAACATATGTATAAACTTATTCTAAGCTTTTACACTCATCAGATGAAGCTATTTAAATATGTTTAAATTCTAGAAAATCTAGCACATAACACTTTTGATTGATTATAAAAATAGAAATAACATAGCCAAAACAGATAAAGGCTGAATCAATTAAATTAGTACATATTGCATACAGGTATGTGCATACAGACATATGTGCACACACATACACTCTTTATAAATGCATTATTTTAAGTACTGTTTTAGTTTAGGAACAAAATTACTTTTAAATCCTTGTTTAGCTTTTAATCTTATACTGTGCATTTAAATTCATGAAGTATTTCATTTCAAGGAAAACAGACTACTTTTCAAGCCTGTTCTGCAAATGCACAAGAGTTATAATAAGTGCACATACTTTCCAAATAGCTTTTTATTGGGACAGAGTTTACTACTCCATTATTACTGTGGCGCCTAGAAACACAGTTATATTTACATAGTAGTATTTCCATTAACTGCTCTCTCCATGGTGGTTTTCTCAAGAATGGAAGGCTCTATTTTATATTTTGCTATTCCAAATATGTCATTAAAAGATGACATAAAAAGACAATAGTTTATAAGAAGGACATTTCGATTGTTAAAGTTTAAACCATCAGTCAAAAGCTAAAGGTATATTAAGATGGTCTCCAAAAATTTTTTATCTTCTCAATATGAAGGTCAGTTCTTATCTTTGTAACAAGAAACAGGAAATGTGCATCCAAAAAATATCCTAGATATTTCAATTCAACATTCTTTTGGCTAGATTTATAGAAAAATACTAAAGCAATTAGATGTATTAATTATGGTAAAATGGATGATTTCCAGGTATTAAAAGATATATCATTGGCATATTTTTGTTGAAAATACAATTTATTTACTCTAAACTGTTTTGTTGAGCCTTAATCTCTTATTCACATGTAATTGAGTTCATTAAGAAACTGTAAGGCATTTAATGATTAAACTAAACATAAGTGTTGCCAGTTCTCCAACACAAGATACATATAGCATCACACTTAAACTAGCAGCATCAATACTCACTAAAATTAGTATTTAAAATATTGAAATGGAATGAGTAAATTGTTCAATTCAACTGACAATTTCTTTAAAATGTCTGCTCCAGTTTGATATGGTTTTTAAAAAGGACATTCTAGTAAACTATACTGTTACATAGACAGCAGTTCTGATGTTGTTAAAATAATAAAATTAAAATTCATTACATTATCTGTGTGTAATACAGATATTATATTATCTGTAAAAAATATTGTGAAGCTTGCCTTAGTTACAAGTATATATATTTGTACTGTATGTATGTATGTATGTATGTATGTATGTATGTATGTATGTATGTATTTATGTATGTATAAAAAGGTATGAAAAATGTAGAAAATAGTTTACTTGTGAAGGTCGGCTGGGTGGTGTGCTTATAAGAGGTGTCGGGCCCATAGCAGAAGCTGCATTCAAGCTTCTTTCTCTTTCATCCTGGTATATTCGATCTCTTTCTGCTTCAGGCAGCTGCAAGAAATTCTGCATTGCCCGAAGGTTTACTAATAAAGATTGTGAAGCAGTCTTGGGGTCTTCTTCTTTTCGCAGGATTTCTGAGAGCAAGCCCTGAAGAATAAATATGTATATATTTATATACAAGTACACTCAAATGGTTACATAGAGCAAAGTAAGAAACCACAGAGAGATGCCATAAAATCACAGTTGTCTTTGTTACCAACTTCAGAAAATGCACACACATAAAAACCGTAATTCTGAATAGGAACTTACTACTGACAATTTAGGTAGCCCAGAAGAAAACCTGAGCTGTATTCTTAATTTGTTATTAAGCATCTGTTTTATGTATAAAACAAACCAACTGTGCTTAATTAGTCTGTTTTTACTGACTTTTTATTTAATATAAAATTTCATATTTGGTATTCGTGTGTATACTCATTTATTTATTTAAACATGAAAAATGGTAGAAAAATATTATATAAGTTTCAATTCATGGTTGATTCTCCTAAGAATTATTTTTCTACTTACTTATGATTATCCAGAGTTGAGGTTTACCACTTATGACTAACAATATTTTCCAACTGAAGCATTTCAGGTGAAAAAATGCTAAGTTCAAATTCCATTGTTTCAGCAACAGTGGAATAAGTGTTTCAATTTCAAAATGTTAAGAATTCGAGACATTTTGCACTTTACTACGAATAACCTCAGACAATCAAGGAAATAGCTTCTTAATATCCAACATTCTTACGTTCTTTTTTAGGAAACACCCTCAAAAGCTTTACTTTGTAATTATGGAATACTGGAGCAATTTATATTTTACCCTGTGATAGTTAATTATTTCACAGAATCAAACTTATTTATTTTCAAATTTAGAACCTACTTCATCACTAGATACTAAAGATCAAGATTTTTGCCACTGTTATTAAGTCTTCCTCTGAGACAAATTGAATTTACTTTTTATTAAAGGAAAGAAGCTTTAGACAATATACAAGTGTATTCACTTTCTTATCTTTCATGCTATAGGTTATATACATGGTATTACTATCATCTTTGTAAAAAAAAACCAAGCAATTTTGATTTCTGCCACTTTCAGCCATCAGTCTGTGGTAATTATTATGGCAAGCATACATATGGACCATTGAAGTTGAATACTTAGTAAAGTAAAAGCAAAAGTAAATATATTGATCTGAAAAGAATGACCCTCCCCCAATAGATCATAATTAAAGTTGGGAGAACAGGATTTTATGGCCTTTGTGGTTTGAATGCAGTTTTGAGTGTCCTAAAACTATATTATGCTGTGAAAGTTTAATGGAAAATTTATTTTATTTGATACAAAATATCTACAAAATATCTAGCAGGATATATTTCCTTTGAAAATGAAAAGAGGATCTCTTTTCACAACTCTTTCCAGGATTGATAAATCTAAGCCTATGAGGAGCTTAACCTACCTTTT
Source organism: Stegonotus admiraltiensis (assembly GCA_032468215.1). NCBI lineage: Eukaryota > Metazoa > Chordata > Lepidosauria > Squamata > Colubridae > Stegonotus > Stegonotus admiraltiensis. The sequence continues at coordinate 23,695 of JANHZT010006679.1, read as the reverse complement.
TTGCTAAAAAATTAAACCAATTTAACTAAATCAAATCAGAGATTGTATCTAATCATCCCAACATTTTTAAAGACACTGATAAATCAACTCTGTTGCTCATTATTGCCACCAGTCTTTCCATGCCCTAGAAAAACCAGCTTATCCCAGTTTATTTTAGAATTTGACGCTAAAATTAAATACACAATTCTAACTTACTTGCATCTTAACTAATGAACACAGACCAGCATTTTCCAAATGTTCATATGTGGATAAAGGATTGTATTTATTATGCCTATTATTTTCTCAAAATAGTGACCATTCAAAGTTAAAATGGCACTGAAACTAGTGACTTTCAACTGGACTTAGCTCTTATACCATTGTAACATCCCCATGGTCAGGTTAATAAAATAAAAACAGCATGTATTTACTGTCATCTGGGTCATGTAATTACCATTTATGAACTTCACCGTCAGCTTCCAACAAGCAAAGTTAATGGGGAAGTTAGATTTGCTTAACAACCACAATTCACTTGCAACTGCAGTGATTTTCTTAACAAATGTGGCAAAATATCATAAAATTGGATATGAATCACTTTTTAACTGCCTTGCTTAACAACAAAAATTCTCATCCTAACTATGGTCATAACTTGAGAACTATCCGTACAAATTTCTGCTAGCTCTCTATCTCCAAAATTATATGCTTCAAATTTTTGGAAGAAGGTTGTGGGTTTGGAAGAACAAGGATTGCATTTCACTAGTGGGAAATGCTGTCCTTATTTTTTCCTCTTCTTTATCCTGCTAGATATTTTATTGAACCACTGTGCAACTATGTGCAGTCACATAGTTTGTTTCATGATTCTACACTTCCAAATCTTACTTTCTATAATCCAAGCCAGATTCTTTATGTCCATTGTATATTTCAAAACTTTTAGACACTAGACACTATTAAATTTGTCCATTTGTATTAAAATACCTATGCATAAGTCAGAATTAAATCCATCTTCATAGAAAGTGTTCCTCTGTTCAGATAGTCAAATGTAATTTGTATCTTAATTTATGTTATTACTCAATGTTTGTTCAGATTTACAATCATTTGTGTTTACTTGCTGCAATACGATTAAGTTTTTAAACCTAATTTATCAGAAAACATGATGCACTTGATGACTATGAATACATGTTTGTAGGCTGTATATCTGACTCACATTCGTGAGAAATATATTTTCTGCATAGCAGCCCTTTATAAGCTATTTTCAGACAGACCAATATAATCTTAATACATTTTATTTAGACAGTAATTTGAAGTTTAAAATTTACCTTACTTTGATTGTCTACTGCTTATCTTGATGAATTTCACACCTGAACACTATTTCCCTTTTGTTTTATATAATTTTGATTACAATTGCATTAATGTGTTTAGACTTTTGCTTTTGTGTGAAATAAAGAAATATTTAATTATATTTACTTATTTTCCCTTGCAGTTATTCATCATAACCACATTATAAAAAGTAATTAAATTTTTTTACAAATCATTTATCAGCTTCATGGAATTTCAAAGCTCTCCAAAGAAAACTATGATTTGATGAAACTTTCCCTCACCCCCAAATACCAATATGCTTAACATCACTGTATGCTATCTGCATTGCGGTGGATTGAAATCTCATATCCAGGTGGAACATTATTTTCAAACTCCACCCGCATATCTGGAGTCCTGCCAAGGAACATATAAGCAGACACATTTATCTTTGTCACTTATTAGCAAGACGAGAGCTGTCATGATAGTGTAATAGCACCTTTTTACCTTTTATTCAAACAGTAATATGGGTAGTGAATTTTTCTTAAATTACACTATGAAGAATTATATGAACACAGTAGCAATTTCTGTTATACTTAAGCAGGCAAATTTTCCTCTACCACATAATTTGCAGAACTCAAATTCAATAAAACATTACAAGATGGTCCATTACTGTTATCATTTTTGAATAATCCATCTTCATCCTTCATTTTACTGGAAAATAAACAGTGTACCAAATGTGAAATGAAAAAAAGAAAGAAGAAAGAAATGAACACCAAACTTGGTAACCTTGATAGGACTTTGCTATGGTTTTAAATTCATTTCTCACTTTATCCATAATGGCCTTTTCCTCAAATATGAAAAGGTCATTATATAACAAGTGGGACAGACAAAAGAAGCACAAGGAGCTAAATTCAATTATTGTCATAATTTTTATCTAGTTTCATTATCTATCACTGATAATGTAATATAAAAATATTTGTATTTTTAGAATACACCTGCCTGAATATTACATCTAAAATCTCTAGTATAATAGTAACACAGGTAGTTCTCATTTAGCAACTGCCTGGTTTAGTGACTGTCACAGTTACAATAGTGATGAAAAAGTAATTTTACAACCAATCACTGCAAAATGATTAGGGGACTGCAGACCAACACATATGATGACATAAAGCTGGATCAGACGGCCTAAACCAAAACCACACAGTCTTGCCAGGGTTCAGTTGAAGCTTGTTGTTTTCTATTCAGACCCTCACAACTTCCAGTTACTGGATAAGACGGTCATGGTATTGCTTAATTCTTCAGAGTTAGAGATAACTCTTCGATATTATCAACATAATCTCATGTTCTGATGACAGATGCACTTACCTTTTTTCTTAAAAAGAAAAAGAGAAATCACTGAACCTTGTGGAAGAGCCTTGGTGGCACAGTGGCTAAAGTACTGTTTAAGTAAAGCCAGCTGCCTGAAATTACTGCGAGTTCAATTCTCACCAGGCTCAAGGTT
>JANHZT010006674.1:45068-57907 GCA_032468215.1 Stegonotus admiraltiensis | reverse complement strand
GCTGTTTAAAGTTTGGGGTCTTTTTTTTTTTTAAATCCAAATAATCGTGTTGCTTTGCCTGGGTTGGTGTCACTCACCCGGTATCGAGTTATCCGCTCTTTCTTCTTCCCTCCTGCACAATCTTGTATCCCGGTCTGCCGTAGCTACGTGGCAGCTGCCATGGCTGCCTACCCCCACTGCCGACTTTTGAGGATTCCCTCTGGCCTCCGAGGAACTTGCCTGTTGCCTGTTGCCCTACAGGATGGGGGTCGATCTGAAGACCGGTCGGACAGTGGTTTATTGGGGTTTTCGCAGGCTCGTTAGAGCCCGCTATCCTCCCAACTGTAGCGCCGCGGATTCAGACCGGAAGTCCAGATTATAAACATTTGATCACAATACTTTCTATTAACAACTAAAATATTCCATAATTTTGCATACTTCTGTAAGCAGAAATGAAGAGGAAAATGTTCATTTATTCATTTTGTCTCCTTTTCAGTTTGGACATCACCGACTGAACCCTGAAAACAGGAGATTAGGTAGTCTTAAAAATGTCTTCTACCTTCTTCAGCAAAGAGTAAAGTAAGTTTTGCATTTTTAATTGGCTTCTACTTAACCCAATTTAATGTTTTACTAGTTTACTGTAAATTGGGCACTTTGTAAATCGATAGTTATATAGATATATATTTATTATACACATACACAATAACAAAATAATAAATTTTAATAATAGAATAAAAGCCCTGGAATTATCCTATGGTAAAAGTTGTCATATTGTCTTAAAATTAGAAGGGAAAAAAAGAGATCATCTAATTCAATGTATTGCTTACTGCAGAATCCACTATAGCATCTCTAGAGATGACCACCCAGCCTCTGATTGAAGGTCTCTAATGAAGGAGTTGTCACTACTTCATATGGAAGCCTGTTCCACTGATTGACAGCTCACATAGTTCCTCTTCTGCATATCACAGATATCAAGATAACAATCAGTTTTCTCCCAGGTCCCAAACACCTTCAGTTCTTCAACCAATGTCTCCCTTTTGTTGGGGATTAGATCAAGGATAGTAGACCCACTATTTTCCACATTCTTATAAATGAAGTTGTCAGCAAGAGAGTAAAAGAATTTATTGAATCTCTGATTCTTGGCCGAATTAAATTTCCAGCAGATGTCAGGATAAGGGAAATCCTTTATGTCTGTTGCATGCCTGTTTGAAAGACTGGTTTTCTGATACATAAAGGCCTCATTCATACCTTGCCTATTCAAGTGGTCTATAATAAATCCCCACAATTCCCAATTTTCTTTCTCACTGTTTATTCCTAACCAAATACTTTCTGCAGGATTTCCATACTCTAGTTCATAAATTTCTGTGCAAGTATGTTTTATTTATACAGTGCACTATCCCTATGCTTTTCATTGGGCCTGTTGTTTTAGAAGAAACTATCTGATGATCCTGGACAAGTTTCTACCAAGTTTCATTGAAGCTTGTACATCATGTTTATTTTCCTGGATCTCTAGTTCTCCCTGTTTATTAAAACATATCAGCTCAATTTATTATGATCTGGCAGCATGCTGAAAAAATAATTTATAATATTTCTTGCATAGAAGGCATGATTAAGCCATCTCTTTTTTTTGTATTTTATTAATTATGGTAGTATGTTTATTTTTAGCTGCCTCAGTGCTCAATTTGACTAGAAAGATGGGTTATAAATCTGATAAAAATTATTATTATATTGTATATTCCACACAATTCCTAATGATTCTGAGATAATTAATTAAAACTAATCAATTGGAAATGCCAGCCTATTTTCCAAGATGTAGCTACATCTAGAAGCCCAGTGGAAGATAGAATCTGTACTTCATTCTACTCAATTAGATAAAGTCAATGGGGCACTGGTTTTGTTGCCATCTGGTCAAGGAGCACATCATATCCTTAAATCCTTAGTTATGCTTAACAATTGCATTCAAAGAGTAGAAGAGAGTAGAATTGATGTATGTTTGCTATAGAAGGAAGAATTATCTGCTGTTTGTTTTTTTTAATAAATATAATGTTTAATATGTTTTTTTATAGGCGCTTTGGATTAGTAGGACTCTATAAAGGACTAGAAGCAAAGCTGCTCCAGACAGTCCTCACTGCTGCACTCATGTTTCTTGTCTACGAAAAACTTACTGCTATTACTTTCACAGTCATGGGGTTAAAGCATCCATTAAAGAACTAAAATATTTGACTATAAAAGCATATAAAACTTAGAGAGAAAAAAAAATGAGAAAACCTGAAAAATGATTGGGTGCCATAAACCATTTTATCCCAAGGCCAAAATTTTATTTTACTGTGCTTGTGTTTTCAATCAAAACTGTTGAATGTATTCCAGTATCTAGAAGGCATCACCTTTATTCAGTTTTATGTAAAGATTGGGGCATTCTTTGATTTTTCATATATTTTAAAATACCCTTTAAGCACTAATTCTCCATTTGCTGTCAGATGATATTTCAAATATTTGGTGTTATATGATCATCTTAATAATGAGTCCAATAAAGAGTTTATTAAAAAATGTCCTTAGAAGATAAGCTTTAATTGTCTAAGAATGTTTTAATTGTCTTGGAAGAACTGAGTTGTATTCTCTTATACCTTCCTGTACCTTAAACCAACCTTATACCAACCTAAGAATTTTGAAGAATGGATTTGAAATTGTTTTAAACATCAATTTTATTACCGTTTTAATGCTTAATTAAATATTGTGCCAGACTTCCCTAGTATGATAAAATTGGATAATATACATAAATATAGAATGTTAATCATGTCAGATTTCTCTCATTTAAGAAATTAAAATTATTCCATACATACTTTTCTCATTCTTCTATCATATGAACCATTTTAACATAAATTGTAGAATTGGGAATTATCTTTTTATATTAGTAGAAGCCCCATCTTTTAAAAAAATGTAATTACCATGTGAGATTGTTCAAACATTGTGATGATTTATTATATAAAAGTAGGTGACTATGAATCTTGGGTTTATATGTTACCTCTCTGATTTAATTATAGGGCAGTTGAAAACTTCAGTTTTTTAAATTACATTTTTCCTTTTGTTCTAATCCAAGTCAACTTCAAAACATAGGCATAAAAATGGTTTATTATTTTCATGAAATTATAGTTAAATTTAACTATGCTCCTTTAAACAGTATTTTAAGCAATATTTATATATGGTTAATAAACAAAATTAGTTACTACAGCCATGCTGAAAGAAGAGAATAAAGATAGAATGTGCAAGTTTATGATTCATTCTTATTGTGATAAACCATAGTATTGTACTATGTATATTAAATAAATGCACATATGCCCTATTATTAAAACTGTAATTAAATTTTGAAAAAAAGAACCAACCCACAGCAAATAATAAACATTTCATATTGTAACTGTAATAAGTGAAAGACTAAGAATTATTCAAGAATATTTATTATTACTCCAGATCCATAATTGATTAACAAAGAATAAACCTGTTTTGAAATTGATTAAGTTATTCTGTTTTTCAAAACAGAAACATTGTTTGGACTGTTTCTTACTTTTGTTTTGCCAAATATTAGGTCACAGTAACTTTTAATCTGTTTCCAAACAACCTTATGAATCACACAAGTTATTATTGACATGGTGGGAAGGCCAAGCAGTCTCAGTGGACCCTAAGAGGAATGCAGATGCAGCATAGGAAGGAACTAATAAACTTGAGAGGAGAAAAGCTAAGCATAATCCACAGTGGGATGAAGAAGGCATGAGAGGAAAGTCATCCATCTAGAAGGAACTCCTAAATCAAACCCAAAAGAATATGAAAGCAAACATCTGTACCATTGTCAATGAAAAAGCAAAATTGTCAAAATAGAAATGAAACGATTTGTATATTTTAAGGAAGAATTGAAATTATGAAAACAAACTAGGCCAGTATAACTCCTTGTACTACTTGTACATTCTGTGTGTGACTTTATCAAAAGAATGGAATGTCAATATACTAAAAAGGGCTTGTCTTGCTTTCAGTATTCTTCAAATGGTAGAAAAATGCACAAGATAATTTATTATATATATTAACCAACATGGAAGTCTTAAATTGTGATAAGGAGAATTGGATAAAAAAGGGGATCATAGATTGCTCTATGAAATAAAATAATATTTAGAATGTATTGGACTCCGTTGTGTTTGTATAGGAAAGGATTGTCTAAGACAGCATTTTGTTGGAGATGTAAGAGGGACAATGCTTCCTTAAAATATATCTTTGTACAACATCCTTACTATGGTAGGTTTTGGGAAAAATAGTGGACTATATAAACTAAAGTTTTCAGAGGATAATATTCCCTTGAATTACATACCTAGTACAGTATATGGAACTTGAACTGAACAATATAAGTGTTTTCTCTGAGCTCTTAATTATGTTTAAAAGACTCATACTGCAATATTGGAAAGATAAATGTATGGCCTCGTTTACTTCATGGATTGAAGATTTGATTAAATTTGCTATGTATGAGCAGGTTGCATACAGACGTAAACTTTGTTTGGATAAATATAATGAAATATGGGACTTGTTTATACAACATACAGTAGGGTACAAAAAAAACTGATAGTTATATAATTGTATTAGAAGTGTGTGTGAATATGTTTATATTAGATAATATATAAATTGTAGCTGTTTATTGCAATGACATACCTTATATGCTGTATATATTTTCTGTTGCATTTTTTTTACTCATTTTTAAGCACATTCTGTATTTTTTTTTTGCTACACATGTATTTCTGTGTCTTTCTTTTTTGGTCATTCTTTATTAATTGAAAACTGGCTTGAGTCTTCTAACACTGAACTTCAGCAAGAACATGCATGATAGTTGCTTTGCAAGAGATCAATCTTTAAATGGAAAAATAAAAAAAAAGAGTTCAACATACTGGATTGGTGGAGAGGAGCTCATATAGCCGTTACTATGATGGCTTTTAGCTACCAGGATATGCAGTATTTATATCCATTTGCTAAATAATAGAGAACAAGTTATATAGTACAGCCACTAGAGGTCACAGGCTGTTAGGAAAATAAATTATGCTCTGCATTACTGTATAGTAGAAACAGACATTTGTAGATCTTTATTGACAGGTCTCTGGGTGATCTGCACTACAGCAGCAAATAATTCTCTTTCCTAATTACTTAATCAGAGTGACAACAAAGTGATTCCATCTCATCCTACATGGTATAATTTGTAGTTCTAAAATGAAAACCAGTTCTGTTGGCCACTTGGTTTTTGTTTCAAAGGAATGTAAGTTATGTTCATTTCTGGTATTCAACATATTTTTTCCGTCAGAATTATTTAAGTAAGTTTTTTTTGTACCAAGCTCCTGTTGGAAACTCTAAAAAAATGCCATCAAAAACAGTAGAATCCAGAAAATAATAATAAACAAAAACCCTAAGAAACTACTTCCAATATGCCTTACCTTTAATAAATTAATGATGTTTAGTTGTTTAACATTGTTTAAGTTTCACAGTTCTGATAAATACAGAAATTTAAATTTGATTAGCTGACACATTTTCCCCATACTATGGATTATTACTGCACAAGTGAATGAATATATGGATTGTATATATACAATTAGATAGATGGTAATTGAGGATGTGATATTTTTTGTGTTTATGTAGCATTATTGAAACAAATTATTGAACAATCCATTGAAGGATTAATCAAATCATGCTGATACTGACAGGTTAAAACTTAATTTCAAAACTAAAGTATAAAGATACAAATATGGGTAAAAACCCCATATTTCTAACATGACATAAGAGTATTTATAGAAATAATTTTATAGGACACCAGAAGTTAGCATGGGTCTGCAATGTAAGACAACTGAAAAAACTAAACTAAAGCAATCTAATACATCAATCTAATACATCAACAGAATTATAGCATCAATACTCTATCTGCAATACAATCTGCATACTGCTGTCTTGGAAAGATGCCAACAGAGATGAGCAAAAACTAAAGGGTTTATGCATGGCTTCCCTATTCCTTAAATTACTTAGATGTTATTGAAAAAAAGCCAGGATGTCAGTATGAACCATTATTCACTATCTTGACCTTACTATTTAAAATCCTCTTCCAAGGACATTTTAGCAGTCCTCTTCCTAACCACTTTATCCATTTTTCTACTAATATTCTACTTGTAAATATTTTTTCTAGTCCACCAATCATGGGTATAATTTGTCTACATGTGGTCCTGGAGTTATGACAATTGAGCCCAAAATTTATGTTGCTAAGTAAGACATTAAGTGAATTTTGCCCCATTTTATGACCCTTCTTGCCATAGTTAAATGAATCCATTGCAGTAGTTAAATTAGGCACATGGTTGTTAAGTGAAGCTGGGCTCCCCATTGATTTTGCTTGTCAGAAGGTTACAAAAGGGGATCATATGAGCCTGGGACATAAATATGAATCAACTGACCACATGACCATGGGGATGCTACTAGTCATAAGTGTGAAAAGCAGCCATGTCACATATTTCAGTGCTGTCGTAACTTGGAACGGTCACTAAACAAACTGTGTTAAAATATGTTTTATATTGCATTTGGTATTGCTGAATGAGAAATATGAGAGCTGTAGTCCAATTCATATGAAAGGCATTAGGACCAAGAAGAGTGTGCAAACAGTAAATCCTGAACCTGATTAAGGGGTTGAAATTACAATAAAGAGAATTTCAGTTAAATTGGCAAAATCCTCCTGGTAACATGAGTGAAGGTGAGATCAACTGTTTCCCATTTGTCAAAGAAGTCTAAGAAGAGACTTTCTGGAGGATCAAAAGCAGACCATCCTAAAGCATTTCCAAGGAAGTTACATGCCTCTACTACACATGTTGGTGCACTATCCCTTTAAGAATTCCTCCATCTCCTTCCTCCCAGGGCCATGACAGCATTTGAGTACTCTAACTTCACCTAGGGGCGATGACATAATTCCTATCTTCTAATTGGCTGCTTTCTGGTTCAGTCACTTTTTTCACCTTCCCGCCCATCCCTTTCTCTCCACTCGCCGCCCAGAGGCCGTTAACATTTCTTGTTACTCCAACAACCGTTGACGGGAACCGGCGTCATTCATCGCCGCTCCTCCTTTTCATTGGCTACGCAGCCTGTCAATTTTGGACTCCGGCAATTGATGGGCGGGAGCTTCCGCGGCGGGTGAGAGAGGCTCGGAGCCGGCGGCAACGGAGGTGCTGGCGAGAGCAGTCTCTTTGCGTCTCGCGGACAACTTTTTGGTCGGGGGAGGCGTCGACTTTGGAAGGCAAGGACGACGGTTAGGATGCATTCATGATCAGGTGAGTGAAAAGAGGCTGCGGTTTTGCACAAGAGAACGGACCGGCTGCCCCCACCCCCACTCCCACCCTTGGACTCTTCCATGTATGGGGCAGGGAACCGCCCCTCTGAAAAAACACAAACCGGGGCTGCTCGGGTTTGGCCGGGGTCGCCGCGCTCCTTCCGTTTCTCGCGATGTGAGGACCGTGCTGAGCCGCCGCCCTTCATCCTGGGAACCTCCCGAATGAACAGCCGCTGCCGGCGGACACTCTTAATTTTTTCCCTCCAGTGAGTCAGACGTGTGATCCTTCCCTCGGCGGCGGCGGCGGCCTTCTTCGCCAGTTCTTTTAATCGGCCTGACTTCGGGATGCCCCTTCGCCCTCTTCCGTCTCCTGCAGGACCTCCCAGTCAAAGAGTGTAGATTCCTCTCTTTCCCCATGGACCCCCCTCGGTGAACACCTTGCTCCTCTCCTCCTTTCCTAGGTGAGCTGCGAGGCTTCTGCTCTCCGCCGTGGCGCCTCCTGCAATCGTGTCACCTCATGCTTTTGCCTTTTACTTGAACGCCTCGCTTCCTCGTTTCCTTCTGCCGTTGGAAGGGAAGGGTTTTTCTTAGTAAATGTTAGGCTGGTCGACTGGGAAAAAAGAATTCTGAACAAACTTTGGCTGCAAGGGAGATTTCCTTGGGGGTTTCCTTGGGGGCCCCAACCTTTTAATTATATAGGCATTGAAATATTCTGAATCTGTTCGGGACCACCCTATCTGCATGCTGAAATTCACAACACGAATAGATTGCAGTGAAGAGATTAAAAAAAATGCTATTTGCTGCCATATAGTGATCCTCTGGAGTTTTGCAGGTGAGGCATAGTATGTGATACATACAGTATGTGACTGTGCAACACCACCACATGCAGGCTTCAGTTTCAAAAATATATTGGGAAGAAGGTTGTTTTTCTAAATATTGGAATATAGTAGGCAAAAATGACTTACAATTGGTTTAATGGGCTACGGACTATTAGGCATTGTTTGCCTAATACTGTTCACATTGTAGCTGCATACCTTGATAACCATAATAAAATGAATAATCCCTAATAAAATTACGTTCTGCGTTACAGACGGAAGACATGACAGTTTTCTTAAGTTTCCCATTTTGAATCCACTTCAGCATCACTCTCTTTTTCAAAGAGTAGCTGTTTCTGTAAAAACAGGTCTTATGCTGCTTTCATATGAATGCATTTATTGTACTTCGTACTTTCATATTATTCATACTATGTACACATTCTAAAGTGGACTGTTAAGCCACTAGATTTGTTAGCTTTGCTGATATGATTTCTTCCCTTTGCAATACCACACATGCTTTTCTTAAAAGTGCATATTTCTACCTGCTTCTGCTGATGGAATGATTTCTCAGAACATTTCTTTTATTTAAAAGTATATGACTAAGGTTCCATTTATCAAGCAACTTAACTGCGTATTGACTGTAGTTCTTTGTTTCCATAAAAACTATCCTAAAGTGCAGCTCATTTGCTTTAATGAGCACAGCAGTAGAAAATGGTACATTAATAATTGTTGCTTTGGATTAGGTACTAAATAAAATGTTAAAAGATTTTGATATTAGTGAGTTGAGAAAACAAGATCTAGATTGCCATTCTCTGTTCCAACTCAATAATTTAGTTTTTCTCATCTAAACAGTGTTCTTCAGCCATACTTGTTCCTTTTGTACATATCATGATAGTGTGATCACCTAAATATGAAAGGTACCTGAAAACATAATCTGCATATTTCTGATTAAGACGTTGATTTATATGCAAAAATGGATAACAACATAATATATTTTCGAACTAAATATATGAGAATTATCTGTTAGTTATAATGGATAAAAAAAATAAAACAATGATTTTGACTGCATAATGTTTTCTTTGTTGTGTTCTGCAACTTCTCCAAAAGATATATTTTATTTTGAGAATGATTTATATATCTTCTCAACATCCCTCTTTGGTTTGGACATAATATTGTTTTTTTAAACCTTGACGATGCATTCATGTGAACATCAGCAGCAATTGATTATACACAATAATAGCTGTAGCGTACATGAATACTCCGGCATATATTACTGTTTTGAAATCCTAAAGTAATTTAAATAAAGGAAATTTTGGAATGAAAGTACTTCCAAAGTGCTTATAAAAAGTATACTTCCCTGAATTTTAATTATTAAATTAGGTACAAGCTAATATTTTGAAATATGTCGTATATGGTATGTACTACCTATATATTTGTGAAAAAAGGAAAATATCATGGTTTCACTGCTCTGTGCAGTAAGAATATTAAAATCCATGTTAACAGTTGTTTATGTGCTCAGTCATGTAACTGTAAATCATTTTTTTAGCATATTGCGAAGATTCCGTAAGATCTACGGTAATAATGAATATAGTTCATAACATAACCTTTGAAGTTTTCAGAAAAATTAGTTGTGAATTAATGGTGAGTGCGACCATGTATGCTAGCCGTTTCTAACCATTCACTGTAGGAAGTTGGTAAAACTAATACTAACTACTATTCTGCAATTATTTAGTTGTCTATAGTTTTCAATGTTTGTGCAAAATTACAGAAAAGTACACAGTTTGGTATTATTGGATTCAGTATGCAGCATTCTTCATGGCTGTGGAATTCAGAAACTAAACACAACATGCATTCCTTAATTTATTTAGATTATTTATTTTCTGTTCTCTTTTGCATAGACTTTGTTTTTCTTTATATCAATCCAATATTTTATCCATTGGAGTCAACTTATTCTCTTTATTTTCTTCCTCTTCTGTTTTAATATATTTTAAAAACTATATGCATATATTTTAAATTGTATATTGCAGCAATTTATGTGGGAATAAGTTTGAACTCAGTAGAACTTACTTCTGAATAAGCTTATATAGGTTTCTGTTGCATGTATATACAGATAGTCCTTGTGTAGTGACTGCCTCAGACAGCAACTGTTCACTGTTTAATGACACTGATGAAAAAGTAACTCATTTTAGAAAAACATGGAGATTTATGAAGTTTTGTGATTAAGAAAACTAAATGCTGCATTCCTTTACGTAGAAAGCAAGCTACAGTTGAAGCCAAGTTGATTCAAAATTAGTGAAGCAAGATGATCTTTGGGGAATTTTAAATTAAAAATCTACTAATGAGGGGAATTTTGGAATAGTTACTTAAGAGCATGTACTAGGCATTCCCTATTGTGCTGAAAATACTATGCACTATTTAATTAGAAGTATATTAGCATCTTTTGTATGTTTTGCTTTTGGATTTTTAAACTGGTGTGCTTCAGATTATTAGTTCTAGTCAGACAATTTTATCTGTTTTCTGTTTAATAGCGTGACAGTTATTGTCATTATGAACTCTGAGTGATAAAGGAAAGGAATGTCTGAGTACATGAAACAACATGATTTCTATCACATTAAGCCAATGATGTAGTATGATGTCTGAATGTAGCCATTATTTTTCAGATGAAAACTGTCAGACATTATAAACTAATTCAAAAACATCTGAAAGTGAAACTCATTCCTTTGCACATTTACTATTCTCAGCAGGATGTTCCAGTCTATGAAGATGATAGTGTCTATTTTGAAATGCACTTTTTAAAGAAAGTTGCATGAATCAATTAGTTTTAAATCTCAGTAGTTCAGATGTTAATCCTTCTAAAATATAACCATTAATAGAATTGACTAATAACTCATCTATAGGTAGTTTGATTGATCTGATAAAATTAAAAATATTTCCTATATTTTCTAGAAATAAAACATATTTTAGTAGAATATGGTATATTAATTTCTGAAGATGTGCTGAAATTGCTTAGAGCAAATGATTGATACTAATTATATATTACATTTCTATACCATCAGCTATTGATTTATTGTTTGTATTGGATTATGTGTTTTGGCTGTTTGGCTATCAAGGATGCAAAAAATCATACAGATTACAATAATGCTGGTTTTAAGGGCAGAGTACAGAATCTTTGAGACAGGAACTCCTAACTTTTAATTAGGGAGTTAACTGAAGAGAATTTCCTTGAACAATTTGTCACTTTTCTTTGTTTTATGAGTGGGGAGAAGACAAATAAAATCCAAGTTCCTGTATGGAGATCAGAGATTTCTTGAGTGCCAGCTGGAGATTTTCCATGTTGCTCAGCTACTCCAAAGCTCTGACTCACAAGTAGTGGAAGGCAGATAACACATTGTAATTGTTGAAATAGCAACAGTTTGGCCTGGACATGTAAACAGTGATATATAAACATTTCCACTGAATTGAGAAATTTATTAGTAAGACAAGACTTCTACATCTTTTCAAGATGATGTTATGTTCTGAGAAGAAAAAATTCCCTTCCTCTCTTATCCTCTCATCATCTCATCCTTTATAGATGGGAAACGGAATATCTATTCTGTTATCAACTCTTAGCCAAGTAATGAGAAATTTATGCAGTTTGAAATTTTAATATTTGATAATGGAATCCATATCAACACCCTTGCATGGATAGGGGAATAAAAAGTATATCGGGGACTTTTAGTAGAATTTTTCAGATGTAAATCAGCATAAACCTATGATTCTGGATAAAAGTAGCAAATAAAAAATAGGCTGAAGTATTTGTCTTGGCTGTCTTTAGTTGTTTACATTGTCATTAAGAACACCGGAAGAGTCTTGCTGGACCAGGCCATAGGCCTATCCTGTTTACCGTTTTTGGAACCATTGCAAGCTCATTAATATTCATATTCAAGTGCAATGACTAGTGTAGCAAAACTCCAATTGTGGTTTTACCACAAACTTAGAAACTTTTCCTTTCTAATGATCCTAACAATGAATATTGCCTTTTTTACAGCAATAGAACGCATGGGTTGACATATTATTGAAGTGTCCACTATAACAAATTTGGATTCTTTTCTGCCAGCATGCGTTACGTTGTGCAAATTTATATTGAAATGCACCTGCATTTGAAGTCCATTCACCCAATTTGGACACTTCACAATCCATTTTTAATTTTATCATTCTGAATAGTTAGTTATTGTTTGGAGTCATGTTGGTTATTTTTCAGTGGCGGGGAACAGATGTCAGTATTAAAAGGAAGCTTATTTTTTGTAAAAAGGTTAGCAATTTCATATTTAAGTAGTTGGCAGTTTATTAATTGAATATATTTATTAAACAAATTTATATAACTGCCGAACTCACACATAGTGACTCCAGACAACGCGCAACATTAAAAGTCCACAGTTAAAATTCACAATTTAACCTCCCCCATTTATATAGCTATCCTTCTCAATATGTGACTCTCAGCAGTTCACAAATAAAAACATTATAAAATAGCAAAATAATACAACAATTCCAAACAATAAAAACAAGATAAAAGCATATTTATTTATTTATTTATTTATTTATTTATTTAATCTAATTTTTATACCGCCCGTCTCCCAAAGGACTCAGGGCGGTGCACAGCCAAGAATAAAACAAGTATATAAAATTTAAAAACAATTTAAAAAACATATTAAATAATTTGGCCCAGACATCATTAAAAAACAAGG
>JANHZT010006674.1:6445-19922 GCA_032468215.1 Stegonotus admiraltiensis | reverse complement strand
AGGATATTGCAAAATCTCCATTTCCACCCCACTCTGGGGCCAGCCAGAGGTGGTATTTGCCAGTTCTCCAAACTACTTAAAATTTCCGCTACCGGTTCTCCGAACTGTTCAAAATTTCTGCTACTGGTTCTCCAGAACCTGTCAGAACTTGCTGGATTTCAACCCTGCATAAGAGTTCCTCCAATTAAAAGTATTACCATTGAATACAGATTGTGTTAATAGCCATGGTAATGGGAGTGCTTATATGTTCGGTCAAAAAATGTAAAAATGGTGAACTGTAAAGATTTGATTAGGCCAGGGGTTGGTAACCCGTGGCTCCGGAGCCACAAGTGGCTCTTTGGGCCCTCTGTCATGGCTCCCTGTCCCATCACTGGCTGACCCCACCCCTCTTATTTCTTTTTTGGACTCCAGCCTGAAGCGGCAGGAAGCGAAGGCTGCCTTATGTGCAAATGTGACGTGAAGGCAGGTACAGGGCAGCTTCACTCCTGCACACTCCCCCCCCCCCAATCTCCTCTCATAACCCCCTGGCCGGCTGTGGCTGAGCCAGGAGCGTGCGCACACGAGGGGAGAACCTCCTTAAGCGAGCCGCTGCCCGCCTCACGCATGCCTTTCCTGAGCTTTGGCGCTAGCTTGAGGAGGGTCTCCCTTTATGTGTGCATGCTCCCGGCTCAGCCACAGCCAGCTGGGGCATCCTGAAAGGAGGAGGGGGAAGAGGGTCACCGGAGAGTGCAGGAGCGAAGCGGCCCTGAACCTGCCTTAGTGCCACATTTGCACGTAAGGCAGCCTTCGCTTCCTGCCACTGCAGACTGGAGTCCAAAAAAGAAATCAGAGGGGCAGGGCCAACCAGTGATGGGACAGGAATGGAAATGCCTCACTTTGAAATGGCAATACAAATCCCCAAGGTAATTACTATTTATGTTGTATAAGAGAGAGAGTAACACATTGCTTTGGCAATTCACATGACTTCCTAATATGCAACTATTACACATCCACGTGAACTTTTCAATTGCCTCAACAGAGTTAAAGTTACACCCTCAGGAAAGACACATGCTTTCTCTCTCTCCCTCTGTGCTCGGCTGAAGAGTTGCTGGGAGTGGGCGATGACATGGCAAGGCGATGGCCGGAGCATTAGTGCAGGAGAGAAGCTGCGTCCTGTTAAGACCCTCCTAAGCGAGCGGCCGTCTGCCCCACGCACGCCTTTGCTGCACTTTGCTGCTCGCTTGAGGAGAGTCTCCCCATGGCATGCGCACGCTCCCTGTTCAGCCACAGCCGGCCAGGGAGTTAGAGAGGAGGGGGGAGGAGGAGTATGGTCACCCAAAGGGAGGGGGGAGAGACAAACACACACACACATACATAGAGAGAGAGAGAGAGACACACACACACACACACGCAGAGTGATACATAGAGAAGGGGTGAGAGAGACATAGACACATACAAAGTGATACATAGAGTGGGGGAGAGGGGGAGAGAGACATAGTTTTGTGGCTGGGTAGGCTTGGCTGGGGGGTCATATGACTGGGTGGGAGTGAGTGACATTGAGTTGGCCACACCTACCCAGGTTTTGTGGCTCCCGGTGTGTGTTTTTTCTGTAGGAAATGGGTCCAAGTGGCTCTTTGAGTTTTCAAGGTTGCCGACCCCTGGATTAGGCAGTCAGGAATGAATGGCTGTCCTGTGACCAGTGAATTTCGTATGAGAAAGTTTGATGATCTGACTAAGCACAAGTGCAGACAACACAGAGAAAAATTGCAATCAAGCTTGACATTTCATAGGAACATGCAGACCATATTATTGATGTTCTTCAATATTGGAAGATTTGTGCAATATGAGTTCCTCAGATGCAGATGGCAACAATGAAAGCTTCAAGAGTTAAAATTTGCCAGCAATTCCTGTCACGCTGTGAGAATGAAGATGGAGAGTTTCATGAATGTGCTGACAAAAGAATGCTGAGACATCAGTCTATAGAATATAACCACAAAACTTCACCTGGCAATGTTTGTGTGTCTGTGTGATAAAAACACAAGCTTTTTACTATGATGCAACTTCACAAGCTGCTCAATAAGCAATTGCAAAGTAAGATTTCAAAATGTTTTAGCCCATCTGGCAAACAGCCCATGCTATTTTCCCTTTTTCCCAAATTGAAGGAACATTGTGCCTACATGGACTCAAATGAAAAAGTGGAAAGAACTGAGGACATAGTTGAAAAGAAAAAGTGCATAGTTCTTTTATCCATTATCCATCATTGGCAGAAGAGTATGGCAAATGATAATGATTATTTGGGAAGTAAATAGAGATAGCAAGCTTATTTCAAAGATTTTTGGATTTGTTTATTAAAATATATCTCTTTAAAATTATGGGAGTGGAGACATTTTTCAATCAACCCATGCATTTAAAAAGAAATAAAAATTAGTTGATTGATAATTGCAGTGTACCATTTCTTTTTTAAGAATAAAATGATAATTTTATTCAGCTTAACAAAGTATAAAATACAAATAAAAATGAACGAACAGGTAGTCCTCGACTTAACAACTATTCATTTACAGTGGCACTGAAAAATGTGACTTATGACCATTTTTCACATGACCATTGTAGCTCAGGGTTGAACTGGGGGGTCTCTGATGATGTTATCTAGCTTGGTAATGAAACTGCAAGAAAACCACCAAGCTCAAAGATCCCACATGCTCATTTTCTAAATTCAGTTTCAGTAACAATTTATAAATCTTGGCAATAACATGTTCATCATTACTATACACAGTACAGTTTCAAATTCAGTTTTTTACAAAGTCAAACCTGTAACACTTTTGACTTAATTTAAACCTCTCAGTGTAAATATGTAAACCAATGATAGGTGTGTCCTTCTGACTTTAACTCTTCTTTGTACTTGAGGGTAGGTTCACTTTGATTAAAGTATATTATTTGATCGTTGGTCCAACAGTCTGACCTCACCTTCATTTCTTTTCTAAAAAAGCCTGAGGTGACATTTCTCATGTACATCTGCCTGTCCCACATGGTCTAATAGGGTGAGCATGCTTCAGCTCCATTATCTGAAGCAATATCATTCGATGAAACTTAGAAAGTTTGTCTTTTTTGTTGTAGCACCTGCCCTTGGAATGATCTCTCTTTCTCTCCAATATATGGTCGGTCTTATCAAGAAAGACAGACAGACGTCAACCGTACACATATGCACACGTGCATGCACTCACACATATTTCATTCATGAAGAGCACATTTGAATTTCATATAGAATTGAAGGAAAGAATTAGGTGTTATTCAGAAACAGCAGAGCCAGCAACAATTTCCTGCAGTAGGACAAAAATATTTCAGACCCATCTTGCTTTAGCATACCATCTAGTCTTTCCACTGGCTATAAGATTTCATTGGATCATCCCTTGTTGATCAGCCCAGGGTTGCAGATGCAGCTTTAATTTTGACACATTTTTGGATAAACAGTTCCTCCTTAAATGGGATACTTTAATAATAGTTGTTGAGGTTTTTTTCTCCCCAATAGTCTTTGGCTATCGTTTCTGCCTCTCCTGTGAGAGCCATCCAAGATGTATAGAAAGGCAGATGCATTCAGTCAGACATCAATTCAATTCAAATGAGAACTTAAGTGGAAGCCAGATACAGAATAATAGAGTTGGAAGTGTTTGAAAGAGAGTGTCTAAATATGAATACTTCGGTCACTCATTCTAATGCCTGCTGCCAGCACAATTGCATCAGTAGAGGCAAGCTCAGTTCCAGATTATTGGGAGATGCTTTCTATTTAGCTGAAATTGTAGGTTCCATGCCTTTATTATGCAAGATTTTTCACAACTGCATAGACTGCACCCTATTAGTTCTGTAGTGATAGTGTCAGATATAGGTTTGTCCCTTCAGCTTCAGTTCTTCAGCTTCTAATCAGGTAGGAACTTTGGACCATATAACAACACTACAATTTTGTGTCTTGACTGTAATTTACTCAAGCTTCTGGCATAATGTACATTTCAGATTTTCAATATTCATAACATTTTCATGAAAAGTACAGTTAAGTGAACTATTTCATATTCTTTGTGCAGGAGGAGGGATTCTTCCTTTTAATTGTTCTGTCTCTAATATTTATGAAATTCCTATTGCAATTGAAAATGAAGGAGCTTGTCATTAAAGATTTAACCTTCCTTATATCTTCAGTAGCTTTATTTCATCTCACGCAATTTAATAGATCCAAAAATGGGTAAGAATTATCAATACATAATATTACACATACTAACCGCTGCTAGGATCGCTTTCGCACAAAACTGGAAACAAATAAATACCCTCTCAGATGAAATGGTAATTAGAAAACTACTTGGGTGTGCTGAAATGGATAAGGATGACCATGGAGTTAAAAGAAAGCGAAGAATCGGACTATTATAAAACCTGGAGTAGACTGTACAAGTGGCTAGAGAATAGAAGCCAAAACAAGAAATAAAAGTTCTAAAACCATTGACTATAATATAAAGATAAATGTAAATGTATAAGCAGAATGGTTATAATCAGTATTATATTATTATATAATTATACTATTACTAGAATTGTTAAAATCTACGAGAAGGCAAATATTGAATAGTGAATTACAAAAGCAGAATATATATGCTGATACGAAAAGCTGTAAAATTATATTACACTGTTGTTTGTTTTTCCTATTTGTATTTGTATTTGTATTTGTTTTGTTTTATTTTTTCCTCTTTTTTCACTTGTGATTTTTAAGGTTGGAAAATGTTCAATAAAAACTTTTAAAAAATGAAGGAGCTTGTCATTAAGGATTTAATCTTACTTATATCTTCAGGAGCTTTATTTCATCTCATGCAGTTTGATTAAATCAATTTTGGAAGACAATATATTTCTCTTTCTTTGTTTTGACATTTCATAGTATCCCTTGCTCTCTCCTTAGCACCTTAACAGCATCTTTTGAGCAATTGGTAAACCATATTGTCCAAACTCTCACTTGGAAGGGAACTATTTTGATGGTAGTCACAACTGCCTTTTGAATGAGTGGACTCCATGTTTTCTGTGCTGATGAGCTATCCAAGGAAAAGCCGGACCTGTAATAAAAATGTATTTTCTCCTATGGTGGTCTTGAACTAGGAGCTGATCCTTCCAATTTCCTTCCTGGAGTCTTCAACACTTTTAGATACAACATGCCCTTATCAAGAGAATTATTGCATTTTATATCAGATACTGCTTTTTTAAAAAAATTTGCACCTTTTTGTTATGTATGCGGATTTTAGACATATGTGATTATATTTCTAAAGGGACCACACAAACCTATCTAATTGAGGTTCTTGGAATATCATGTGAATTCACATGATCAGGCCATCTTCCCTACTAAGGTAGTACTTAATTTTAAATCCACTGTAGCAGTCATTAAAACCAAGCCTGATAAGAGCCTTATCTTTTATGTTGCCAAAAAGTATTTAAGCTCAGGCAAAAGCCAATATAGTTATTGCACAGAGTCTGTGTTGAATTTAGAGATCATCTATCAAAAAACCAGTTAAAATTAAAGTAACTTTGAAAACACTCTCTGTTCCCTATATCTATGTCTATTCCATCCTATCTTGCTTTATGATGCCATCTTCTTGTACAGGACTTGCTGATTGTTGCAGAAAGAGATCTATCCTATTTGCATTCTGCCAAAAATAGGAAGATAGGAATAGGAACAGGCATTGCCCACTATTCTGAAAATTCAGACTGAGAGGTTCTAAAAACCTGAAATACTCCTGCCTGCTTGAACAAATCCTACACAGAACATCCCAAGTAAGGTGCTCTAATAGATTTTGAATTGTTGCAGTTGACTGGTGCAAAAACTGAAAGGCTACTGACTGTTCATAATCATTCAGTGAAAAAATACTTCATATCTAATGCCAGTGTGTGTGATCAATGAACAATCTGTTGATTAAAAGACTAGGGTATGGAATCTCAGGCAGGATGTTGGTTTGTCCAGAGAGTGAAAAAAAAAATACCAATAGCAGCCAATATTGGATTAGCTTAAACTAAGAAACCACTTTTGCAGACATTACAACATGTAACAGAATTTTGTACTCTAAAATAAGAATGTGGGAAAAGCAGCCACCTTGTGGCACTTATAAAAGCACAATCATTTTAATTTGTATCTGTAGTTAACATTACTTTTAGCATATCTGTAGGTCTTCTATGTTTTCATCTAGTTTGAATGCTTGTTTTCACTTCCTATGCAAACTGCTTGTTATTACAGTTGTCATCCACCCTCTCTGCATAATGTAGCAATCAAGTGAAGCCACTATCAGTAATTTCACAATTTCATATATAGAATTAATGTGCTTTTAAAAATAATTTCAGAGTAAATATAAAGAAACAATAAGCTTTAGTAGATTTAAATGTTTGCACTGCTATATGTTTCTATTTTTGCTGAAATAAAGTATCATACCTATCCATCTCTAAAGATTTTTCTAAGTCTGTTCAGTTAATCAGAATATGCCTAGAGTGTAAATGTATCTGAGAACAAATTTTGTAAATTTTACAAGTTGGGAATAGCCGCATAATAAATATTAATAGTATAGTGTTAGTCACAATTTTTAGAGTGTATCTCCACAAGCATCTATGCAGAAATAGCTAGTTTGTATTTTTTAATGTCTCAGAAGAGAAATACACAGGCATAATTACTACATGTATTGCAATAATTTAATTATTAGATTTAATTTCCTTATCCAATCCCAATGTTTTAATTGACCTGGTCCTTCCTTTATATACGAGGATGACAGTGGTGAAATCCAAATTTTTTTACTACCGGTTCTGTGGGCGTGGCTTGGTGGGCATGACAGGGGAAGGATACTGCAAAATCCCCATTCCCACCCCACTCTGGAGCCAGCCAGAGGTGGTATTTGCCAGTTCTCCGAACAGCTCAAAAGTTCCGCTACCAGTTCTCCAGAACCTGCTGGATTTCACCCTTGGAGGATGATCCCTGACTTGGTAAATGTTGTGTGTTCCATCAAATGGTGTGATGTCCAAATCAAGGCTTACTGCTCCTGAATAAGTTAAACTCATAAGGAAAAAAATATTATGGTCTGCTTAACAAGATAGACACACTTCTGCTTTGTTTTGTTTGTTCATGCTAGGAGAGGGGCTATTAAACCAGATCAGTCAAAAATTCTGACTTCCTTGCAGTTCATACTTACGTTGCAAATGTCACAACTTCACAACTGAAATATTACATTTTCAATGTCTATGAAACTATGTAGGAAAATGGTTTTCTAGTTTTTTTCTTAGAAATACTAGTACCATATATACAGTACTCATGGATAAGATGAGAATTTTAGATCCCAAAATATACCAAACAAATAGGCTTATCCATAGATAGGCTTATCCGTGAGTATACAGGTAGTCCTCAATTACCAACCACAGTTGGGGCCAGCAACTCTGTTGCTAAGCAGTGTGATTGTAAAGTGAAATGTGAAATGACTATGCTGACTTACGATGTCACTTCCTTCTTTCTTCCATTGAATTTACTTGTTGGAAGCCAGCAGTGAAGCTTACAAACAGCGAGCATGTAACTGCAGAACACTGCAATGGCTGTAACTTTGAGGACTGATCATAAATCTCCCTTTTCAGCATAGTTATAACTTTGAATGATCACTGAACAGGCAGTCAGTAAGCAAAGACTATCAGTATACTCATGGACCTTTATATGGTAATAGTTTTTAAAAGTGCCCATGAATATTTGCAGATAAATTCATCCGTGGGTAAACCAACCCTCAAAGTTTAAACCAAAATAGCATGAAAAATGTGTCACCACTGATAAGCCAATTGTGAAAATTAAATCATGAAAAATTTGAGAGTTAGCTTATCCACAGGTGGCACATTTTTCACTGCATTTTGGTTAAAATTTCAGCTGTTAGATAAGCCTATCTATGAATATATATGGAATATTTTAGATTGTGCTTTTTCTGTTCTTTGACAATGAAGAATAAATGCCTTTGACCAAGAGGTTGAATGGTAGGATTGAATCAATACTTTAAATTCAAAAAATGTTTTCTGTGCTATTTGTTCCTAATCAGGAAGACCTAAAATGTTTCTCAACTTTTGAAATAAAAAAACAACAACAAAGAGATTTCTGGAATGAACATGCATGCATGCAAATACAGAAGGAAGGAAGGAAGGAGGGAGGGAAGGAAGGAAGGAAGGAAGGAAGGAAGGAAGGAAGGAAGGAAGGAGCAACAGTAGTGTGATTCATAGATGTGGATGAAATAAGCCTCATGGATATTGGCTCATGATAAGTGTTAGTGTATGTCAGAAGTAGGTAAACTTGTTAACTTCCAGACTTAAGTTTCATCATCGATCAGCTTTATCCAGGTGCCAAGATGGGAGGATTGTGTGAATTATCCCAAATTGGCATGTTCCAGGGGATTTCTGAACTAGGCGTATATAAAGTGATACTTCAGCAACCATTGTTTTGATAACATCCTACTGGTACAGTATCAGTTTGTGTAGTCTCTTCTTGTTTTTTAGTTTCATGATTTGCAACCCTATTTGTCGCTATAGGAATTCTTGAGTAATTTTCATACTTTGTGGATTTTTTAAATCAACTTACTAAAATGCTTTGTAACTTCCTCTCCCGGCGTCCGCTGCAGAATACGGAAACCTTGTTGCTGAGGCCACTTCTGCAATTTGCAAGTGTTGGGTGGGGATTACAGCTTCTTTGCTCCTTGCTAATGTTCTTGAGATAGAAGAAAATAAAAATGAACAGGAAAATGTGCTCTGCACAATATATTGTACAGTAACTTGCTCCTCACTTACTTTTGTCTGCCTTATGCAGTGCTACAGTTGAAGCTCCAGCAGCGACGGACACGTGAAGAGCTGGTTAGTCAAGGGATCATGCCTCGTAAGTATAACTTAAAATTTGTTATTCCTCTTTGAGACATTTCTACTTAGATGAGAGAAAGAGTTTATTCTCTGTGAAGCTTCTCTGTGAGCTTGGGTGAAAAAGGCCATTTTTAATTTATGATACTCAACACACTAGCAACCGCTTTCTGAGCATTTGTACAATGTAAAAAGTAGTACTATACAAAAACATCTTATGCAAAGATGTAGCCATCCTGAAAACATTTTAAATATTGCATTCATGTTATCATTTCCTTAGCAGGTTTCCTGTTTAACACTACTGTCTTGCTTGAACTTTGAACATGGCTGCACACTTGCTTAGTAGTATGTCGATAGGAAAATTACAAAGTTAATTTTTCTGCATTTGCAACACTGTCACGCTGAAGAACTACTGTACATCAGAGCCACTAGATAACAGAGGTTTTGCAAAGAGAGGTGTTACACAGCAGTTCATCAGAGACAGATACAAAGAGAACGATGAAATGAATACATGCTGGATTAACTAACGTTTTTAAAATTACTGTCACACGTGAAAAAATACTACAGAATCCTAAAGCGAGAATTTTAGGTATTAGATGCAGTAATAATTTTTTAGCAAGTAGGAAAGCAGACATTTCTTCCGTTGTTTTTGTATTTGGCGTGAAGCCTGCAGAAAGGGTGTTAAAGGCTGTTGAGCAATCAGGTGCTCAACACATCCATACTTTGTTGCACTTACAGAATGAGCTACACACTTCTCATTTGCAGTTCAGAAAGGATTTCCTTCTTTCAGATTAAACTGCACCCATTTTTGTTTTGTAAGGTCTAGCTATTGTGTAAATATGTATATTTTTGTTTATCAGTTTGTTACAAAGATGTACTTAAAAATAGCTCTCGGATCTGTGAATATTAAAAAATAAAAAGGGGAATTTAAAGTTTATTCATCCCTGTTAATGTTTTATATCTTTGCTTTTAATGTATTGTGAGCCACCCTGAGTTGCTTGGATATTGAGATGGGTGGCATATAAATTTGATATTAATAAATAATAATAAGTTTAGACTTATGATACATTACTTTATCTAGGTTTACTTTCTCTTCTGTATAGGCACATTTTTTTAAAGAATGTACTTATGTACAGTATAATAATTGTCACATTTTAAAATATTGTTTTATGGTTCTTTGCTGTAATTGTAAATTGCATTGATATATGCTTTCCACTTCATCAGAATTTGGAGGGATAAATTACATATTGATTGTGTGCAGGGACCTTGTCTCCTTTTTAATTATAGGCTTTTATAAACCTCTGAGGAATCACATTATGGTTAAATTGCTTGAAGCAAAGTAGGCTCCAGCTGCTGCTTTTGAATGCAAGGTTGGTGTGTAAATAATCTTCCCTTATCCAAATGTAATTGTGGATAAGGGTACCAGTCAGGCATGCTTAACTAAGACCTGAGTGTGCCCTGGAAGAGAGGTTCCCCTGCTCGGAAATACAACCACTTGGGTTTCAGGTTTGACACTAGCCAAGACTTTGGGAGGGTGTGTGGTTATTGTCAATCATGCATCATTGAGGGCTCTTAGAGGCTCTGATTTGCAGAAGTATAGTGTGGTCAGTGGTATCAAAAGCCACTTAGAGTTCAAGGTTCATAAGGGTGGATGTGTCACCTCCATTCCAATTCCAACACAGGTCAATTACAAACATGAAACTCTCTCCCTATTTTGACTGAAAGAGGTTTAGATAATTCACTATTTCCATGTTCTTAACTGTAGACTGACCATCATCTTTTCTATAACACTTCAGCCTAAAAAGAAAAGTTTGAAGACATGACAATAGTTATCTAAAATCATTGGGTCTAAAGACTTCTTCTTTAGGAGAAGAGGTAGAGAGAAGAAGATATTACCCCTTCCTTAGTGCGAACTTTTGAATTCCTTTCAGCTAAACATTTGGGCAGTATGGATCAGATGCTTGATAAAATTGACAGAGCATATTCTGATAAAGTTGTAAAAAAATGAGCTGCAATAGATGCAATGGAAATTAATTTGAAAGATGATGTAAATGTAATACAAATGGATCTGGTGGATGACTTATTCCCTAAAGGAATAAGAACAGCTATTAAATCAGGAAACTGATTTGGATCATTTTTTTTCTTCTCGATATGCAAATAAATTCTGCTAAGATTTGAAAGGACTTTTTAAAAAGTTGACAAACAAAATGATAAATTTTACTTATGCATACTAGATAAATCTATTGAAGTTTGAAATTTTTTTTGCTTTGAAACATAGATGAGCAGCACATTACCTCTGAGACTTTGTTTGAAGGCGTAAAATATATTTGTAAAAAATCAGGGAAGGTTTATAATATTGGCATGTTCAATCAGAGTTAAAAGAAGAAAATAGTTATATTTGATTGCTCATACTGGACTTTTGTTGACAAAGATTGATTGGTAGAGTATTTGGACTTTGGTTTCCTTATTTGAGAAATGAGCTGCAGGGAGAAGAGAGATTAAATTTAATTTTAAGTTGATGATAAGCTATTAAAATTATTTTTACCTGTTGGAATGAAGGAGAAAGTTACATCTTTTTTCTTTCTCTTTCTCTTTTCCTTTTCCCTTTCTTTTCCTTTTTCACATATCTACATTCAGCCCACAGTGCCCCCCTCTTTTCTTGTATTTTTCTGTTTGCAGTTTATATTTACATGTGTAATCAATTTTTTTTGACAAAAGGTGAAAAATGATTAATAAATTTATACATAATGGCAAAAAAGCAATAATATATTTAAAGACCCTCCTTCAAAATCCCAGTGAAAGAGGCCTTGGGAATTTTAAATATTAATTTTTATTGTGATAACACTTTTAACTTGTTAAAGTTAGAATAACGAACCTTTTGGTTAATGATCGAATCTATACATAAACCTTTTATATTTCATCATGTCTTTTATGGTAAAGCTAGGTTGGGAAATCAAAGAACTTTGGTGTTTGAAAGATTGATATTTAAAAATTATATTTTTCTTATTTATATAACAAAGAAACACAGTTGGATATTGCTGCCTAAGAACCAGAAGAAGAATAGTTCATGCTCCAATATTTTGTGGGAGGTCTACATCTTTCCTCTAATGGTGATGTGAAAGGTTATGCAAAATTCAGTGAATCAAGAATGGGACATATTGGGGGAACTAAAGAATACATTGTTCTCCTTCCAGACCTTGTGCCATTCTAGGGGACTTCAATATTTCAGTTAGTTTGGACAATGCAAATAGTCCTCGATTTACGACCACAGTTGAGCCCAAAATTGTGACAAGTGTTAAGTGAGTTGTGCCCCATTTTACGACCTTTCTTGCCACACTTGTTCAATGAATCACTGCATTTCTCAAAGTTTTTAAGTATCTGCCTTCCCCGTTGACTTCGCTTGTGAAAAAGTCACAAAAGGTGATCATATGACCCAGGGACACTGCAACCATCCTAAATATTACCAAGTGTCTAAATTCTGATCACATGACCACAGGGATGCTGCAATGGTTGTAAGTGTGAAAAACAATAATAAATCACTTTTTTCAGTGCTGTTGTAACTTTGAATGATCATTAAATGAACTGTTGTAATTCAAGGACTATCTGTAGTGAGAAATGTTGGGAGATGTTAATTCAGCTGCATCGCATATGGCACAGGACTCATTCCCTTGATTTAGAATCATTATGCTTCTGTGTCTTATTTTTAAATTACATTTCAGTTTTTAAGTTAAAACATTTATATGTGCTGTATTTTTCTCTAATTCCCTAGAAAACATGGCATGAAATCACAATCGAGTAGAACATAAGACTATCTGCTTATTAGCCAGTAAAATCTATACTTAGCTACTTTTCTTCATTGTTTAGCAACACTCAATATGTTGCTTTAATCTTATTCTCAATTTTAAAGAGCCATTCTTAAAAAACTAAACTTGAAAAAGTTAAACAATCCTTCTAGAATAGCCAAACATGGGTTACTACAGTTCATAACTTCCTACTTATAACTAAAGTATATTAAGGTCGTGCTTTTAAAAAGCCTTTCAGCTTTATAACTGACATGGTAAAGTTGTTTGACATTTATGGGGCATTTATTATGTCCTTTTTACACAGCCAAGAAAAATCGATGGAAACTGATAATACATATTCACTGATTCTTTTCAGATTCTGTCTTCGTTTATGAAAATGTTATGGGAGCAATAGAGAGAAACTTGTTCATTTTTGGCATTTTCAAAAGTCAAGTATGAAATTTTCTTTGTCGCAGTGCCAGCACTAGAAAGAATCCAGAGTGTTTTTCCAAAGAAATTCTCATGAGGATATGAAAGCATTTCCCTTTGGGGTGTTTGCTAAATGGTAGTTTGCTAGTTAGTTATCTTCTGGATGGTTTGGAAAAGTGAACAGGCCGCATTGCTGAGATCCATTTGTTTATAAAATATGGGACCACAGCCTCATGACTACATATGGCCTTTGAATCTCCTTTTTTTCTGTAACCTCTGGAATCATGTCAGAACATGTTGCCAAATTTCAGTGGTGCTGTTATAGTGGTGCCAAATTTCAGTGGTGCCATCAGCCAAGCAATGTAGGTTGGTGGCCCCCAGGGGGAGAGCCTTCTCTGTGGGGGCACCTACCCTTTGGA
>JANHZT010006673.1:0-13019 GCA_032468215.1 Stegonotus admiraltiensis | reverse complement strand
TATTGCTTAACGCATTGTAAGCCGCCCTGAGTCTCCGGAGAAGGGCGGCATATAAATAAAATAAAAAATAATAATAATAAAAAAATCCCCATATACCCCAGAGCAACTGTGTAGCTTTGAATATGAATGGTTGCAACATTAAAAAAAAGACCCTGAGAGGTCTCAGACAAAGTCTGTTGAATATAAGAAAGGGGGAAAAATGGGAGGAGAAAGATTCAGGGAAGACATCAAATCTTTCAATAAGAACTGAACATAGGAACACAGAGAATGTCCTTGAAGTGCTAAATGAATGGGGGAGGGGGAGGAGGAGGGAGAGAGGGAGGAAGAGAGAGAGAGAGCAAACTAATGGAAGAGAATAGAAGGGATGCTTAGAAAAACTGGCTTCCTATCCCTTTAATGAGGAACCAGGATGGGGAACAGAGGCAGAGAAGATGGTAAATTGAGAGGCAACTCAGTGATCTACTTGATCCCTCTAACAGAGGAGATCACGGAATGATTCCTGTCATAGAGAAACTGGTTATGTTCATACATATTGGGGAAAAGACCAAGCTGCTGCCCTCACACTACTTAAGTTTAAGTTTGGTTAGAGAGTTTTGGGGAGGGGAGGGGACTGTGTAGTTGCACACCTGATACTGACATCTGATTTTGGTGCTCATTCAAGAATTGCGTTTGAGGCTTAATAGGTCAGATCTGCCCTTCTACCTCTCTGTCCATGTTCCTATGATTAGAATTGTGTCTTGAATGTACAGATAGTCCTTGACTTATGATCACAATTGAGACAAGAATTTCCATTGCTAAGCAAAGCAACAGTTAAATGAGTTGCACCCAATTTTACAACCTTACATAGCTCTACAATTCCTTTACCCACAAGAAGTGCCAGGTTTGAAGGTATACTGTAGTACATGAATATGGTGACTGGTTGTGGCAGGCACAGGATGGAAAAGTTTCTCCTCTTGAGCAGTGTTTCTTAACCACAATAACAACTTCAATTCCTGAGTTTGGGGGACTCCAGCTGTGGAACATGCTGGCTGGGCAATTTTCAGAATCTACATATCTTAACAGAGGGATGTGGTGGCTCAGTGGCCAAGATGCTGAAATGAAAAGGTCGGCAGTTCAGCGGTTCGAATCTCTAGTGCCACGTAATGGGGTGAGTTCTCGTTACTTGTCCCAGCTTCTGCCAACCTCGCAGTTCGAAAGCATGTAAAAAACGCAAGTAGAAAAATAGGGACCACATTTGGTGGGAAGGTAACAGCATTCCGTGCACCTTTGGAATTTAGTCATGCCAGCCACATGACCATGGAGACGTCTTCAGACAGCGCTGGCTCTTCGGCTTTGAAACAGAGTTGAGCACCACCCCCTAGAGTTGAGAATGACTAGCACATATGTGCAAGGGGAACCTTTACCTTTACCTTTACATATCTTAAAGAGGGTAAGTTGACCAACACTCCTCTATACAACTTTGTTCTGTTCAGTTGGTCCCTTTGGCTCTTGAATGAGGCCCTTTGAAACCTCCAAAATGCAGACAGGACCAGGAAGAAGAAAGAGTCAGGACAAAGCTTACCACTGAATTCATCCAATCATACCATAATTATTCCCCACAGTTCACAATTTTCCACATGTGTTAATGAAATGTACAGCTTTCAAGCAGGGCATGGAGAATTGGAATGGGGAGAATATTCCCTAACAATATTTGAACTTGGGGGCCTGATTAATACTAATTTGGGGCGGTTTGTGCCTGAACTAATTTTATATAGAATAGAAACAGTGGAATAGGTTGCTATAAAATGAGAGGATGGCCATCGTTTTGAAAGGTGATTGGACAACTTCATGGAGCATTGCTTTATCAATAGCCATTAACCTTGATGGTTGTTCATTTCTACTGAAATCACAGAGAGCATTGTCTCAATTCCGCTTAGGCCTATCCAACTACATTTTTTTTCCTACAGCACTGTAAATGTCAAATGTGCTTAGCTTTCAATCCAATTCATCTTGGCTCTGATAGCAACTCAATTCAGCAAGAATTGCAAAAGGAAGAGGAAAGGTCTCTCTCCATTCTTCTGTGTCAGTGCTTTCAATTTTAGACAAGTTTTTGACATAGTTTCCAGGCTTTGAAGGTGGTGTGTAGCAGTCGTGTTTTTCACTTACCTTTGCTATTGGTTCGGAACTGTGAGCACTCACACACAACACTTCTGCGCATGCACAGAACCTTCTGCGCATGCACAGAGCATCCATGATGACATCCAGGCAGGTGGGTGGAGCCTCCCACTGCTGCTACCGATTCACTCGGACTGGGGCAAACCGGTAGAAACTCATCACAGGTGTGTAGAGCTGATTTTCAGATACTAACCTCTTAGAATCATAGGGCTGAAAGGGACTTTATAGTCTTCTAGTCCACCCCCTGCGTAAGGCAGGAGACCTTATTGCATCCCAGACAAATAGATATCCGTTCTTTTCTTGAAGACCTCCAGTGATGGACTCCACACAACTCCAGGAGGCAAGCTGTTCCATTGATTAATTGTTCTCACTGTCAGAAAATTCCTCCTCAGTTCCAGATTGGATTTTTCTTTAATAAGTTTCCATCCATTGCTTCTTGTCCTGTCCTCTGGTGCTTTGGGGAATAGGTTGTCTTCCCTGTGATAGCCCCTCAAATATTGGAAGACTGCTATCATTCACCTCTAGTTCTTCTCTTTCTCAGACTAGACATATTTAACTCCCACAACTGTTTAGTGTGTGCTTTAGCCTCCAGTCCCCTAATTATCTTTGCTGTTCTTTTCTGTACATCTTCTAGAATCTCATCATCTTTTTTGTATCTTATTGGCCAGAACTGGATGCAGTAGTCAAAGTGTGGCCTCACTAGTGCAGTACAGATAAACCTTGAGGCGTGATAGGCCATTTAATGAACATTCAAAATTACAACAGACCCCCTAAAAGTTAAAATTGACCCTATTTCAAAGTTATGGTGGCTGTAAAGGGCTTTCAGTCATACACCCTACAACCCACCACAGGTTGCTGCAGCACCTTTCCACCTCTCTCCCCCATCTCTCCCTGCCGAAAACCTGCAGTGCTTGGACCTCCTTCCCACATGCCCATCACACCCCACACTTACCTTTTGAAGTTCTCCTGATCTCATGTTATGGAAGGGCAGGAGCTCTGTCCCTGGGGCTGTGTGGCAAATTTTGAGAAGACCAAGTTTATGCAAGTTGGAAGCACTCAAGATAACATGCTTATATAGTCCCTGGCCAGGCTGTAGAACAAGTCCAGCAATTTACTTATCTTGAGAGAATTATGTCTATTGATGGAGGTATAGATAAGGATATTGACTATCAAATAGGAATGACAGTGGCTATGTTTCAATGCATGTTGTTCTATGGCAGCCATAAGTACTACCACAGAGATAAAACTCTGCAAGAGTGTTGTCATACCAACTGCAATATATGCTTGTGAAACATGGAAGTGTACAACCAAGTTAAATGTTTTCCAACAATGCTGTTTTAGAAGAATCCTTCTCATCCCATATCGCAACCACATCACTAATGAAAAGGTACTATGAAGATCAGTTTTAGAATATCTATTGAGAACTGTGAATTAACCTTGAATGTTGCTTGTTGGCCATATCTAAAGACCGGCATCCAAAAGTTGCACTATGTTGGATACCCTCCTGGAGGAAAGAGTAAACAAGGCCGGCCTCAGAAAACTTGGCGCCAGACACTTAAGGAAGATCTTAAGATTATTAATTTCTCTTGGAACAATACTGAAAATGCTGCAAATGATTGAAACCACTAGAAAACAGTGATATTTTAATAGCACGAGAAACAGATTTTTCTTCCATGTCTGAACAATTTTCATATGGGAGACTCACATATCTTCCAGTTGTGCCCTAATACAGCAGTCACCGCTAACAGGCGGTCAAGCTAACTGCCTGAAGGACCCCATCCTATCTCTGGGAGTCAAAGTACTGAAGCGCGAGTGGCACAGGAAATCTTGGCTGGGCTCCCTGAGAGAAATGCAACAATTTCTCTGTGGATCACCAAAAATTTTTCACGGACCACCTCCTCTGTAACAGCACCATTATCTCATTCAGGCCAGCAAGGGCTGTGCTCCTTTTCACATGTTGCACCACATGCAAAGTTGCACATTGCATGTGTGCCACCACCTATGGCAGAGATTTCCAGCCCCACCATGGCCTCATCCCATATTCCAGAGCTGTGGTAGTCACGGGACTGGCCCTTTGGTCATCCCGGAGCAGCTCCTCCACCTGGGTGCACTGGTCTGCCAGGGAGCAGGCAACTCCTCTGCAGGCCGGTGCACCTGGGTGGAGAAGCTGCTCTGGGATGACCAAAGGGCCAGTCCTGTGACTACCACAGCTCTGGAATATGGGACTGACTTTCCCACCAATGTCAGCAAACCACCGTCAGTCTGCCTGTCTTCGTTTTCCTTCACTCAGATTGACCAAACTTCTTGAAAGAAGGAACGCAAAAGAGGTTTCTAGGCTGTGTGCCTGGACCAGGCACTTTCTCTCGAGCCTCCCACCTGAAGGCCTCACAGAAGCAGACAGGTAGGCCCGAAAGGCGGCTGAGCCTCCCCCCACAGTGGTCCATGGGATTTAAAATTATGAGTTTGGTGGTCCCTGAGGTCCAAAAGGTTAGAGACCCCTGCTTTAGGGCAAGGGGCGCAACCAATACCATTTTCTAAAACAGAAGATCCTGTTAAGCTCCAGATCCTACAAAACAAGCCGTGGTGTTCAGTCTGTGTGCCCACCTCCTGCTTTTCTAAAGGGACACCTCCCCCCTACTACCCCGCTTGCTCCTGCATGTTTCCACTGTGGTTTCACCCTTCACCATGTCAACTCGGCTCACTTACCTCCACCCCATTTCCCCTCCTTCAGAGGCCCCTTACCCACTCTCCCTGCTTCTTCCCTGACAACTGCCTCTTTCTTCGTCCCCCACCACTACCCAGCTTCAGTTTGCGGAGTGACCGGGATTGGGAGAGTTGAGCATGTTTCCTTCAGCAGAAGCTGCCCCGCTTGGCTGCCTTTGCCAGGGCTGGACAGCGGGCAACGTCGAAGTACCAATGTCCCCACGGTAGACTGCTGTCTCCTGATTGACTATTAAGGCAGACATTGCTTAATGTTAGGGCTGCTTCTGTTCAGTTCCTAGGAAAGGAAAAATCCTTGGCTCCATAGATTTAGAGAAAAGTAATTTTACTAGGAACAAACTGAATGCAAATGGTTTCAAGAAAGCTCTAAGGCACAGAGCAGGATCAGCACAGATGCAGATACAGTATACAGCCCATATTATGTATATATGTCCATTACAGATAGTTTAGGGAAAATGTGAGACACATGTGATCCAAACCCTAGATATAGGAAAGAACAGGGGTGAAATACTACTGGTTCCAGGGGGTTCACCTGAACTGGTAGTAAAAAAAAATGCTTTAAAAAGTTTTTTTTTAAAGTTCCCATAATTGCATGGCACAGTTGATCGTCTGAACTTTTAAAAAACTTTTTTTAAGCATTTTTTTTACTACCGGTTCGGACAATAAATAGTAAAAAATGCTTTTAAAAAGTTTTTAAAAAAGGTTCCGCTGTGACAATCAGCTGTGCCACGCGATGGTCGGAACTTTTTTTTTTACTTTTTAAAGCATTTTTTACTACCTATTGCCTGAACCAGTATTTTTGTGTAAAGTGTGATAGTTTGTTTTTGAGCACTCTGTGACTCTGGGGGGTTCCTGCTTGTTGCAGGGGCCATTATGTGTGAAGTCCAGCTGCTTTTGCATTGTGTGTGAGTTAGTTGTATAGCTTTTGTGTTATTTTTGTGTAAAGTGTGATAGTTGGTTTTCCCAGTCACATGCCCACCAAGCCATGCCTACCCAGACACATGCCCACCAAGCCACGCCCACCCAGTGACATGACCATCAAGCCACGCCCACCAAGCCACGCCCACAAAACCGGTAGGGAAAATTTTTGAATTTCACTACTGGGAAAGAATGTATATGGAACTCTGCTTATATACTGTATTTCCTATTGGTTTCAGTTTCTCCTCAGGTGCCAGTCTCTCTCATTTGGCCTGAGCGCTGTGGAAATAGTAGAAAGAACTTGTAATGGCCTAAATGAGAAACACTTTCCTTAAAAGGTTTCTTTAACATGAACAAAATATTTTCACTTTCTACTGAAATTATTTTCCTTTGTTTCTTTTTTTTTCTAATACAATTAGTTACTTTGAAAAATAGAGGTATACTTGTAGTGTGTTGCAAATTTTAAAATATTTAACATTTTAAAAAGTTAAATGACACATACACATTCATACACACATAAAACTTGACTTGTATAGTTGAAATTTATGTTTTTATTGTTATTTAATGCTTTTAATATTATTTTAGTTATTTTATTGTATTGTTTTGTGTATTTAATTTGGTACTCTCCTCATTATATATGTGAGATTGACAGATAGATTGATAGATATAGATAGACAGACAGACAGACAGACAGACAGACAGACAGACAGACATAGATGATAGATGATAGTTAGATAAAATAAATAAATCTTATTCAGAGTACAGTCCCAGAACTACATTGTAATTGATAACAATATGAAACTAATCCCTGACCAATCTAAAGTAAACTTGCATATATTTAGGTTTTATATAATATTAATGATCTTTTTCAGATAGAAAAAACAAAAAAAAAGCAGAATCCAACTAAACATAGTGTTACACCACTGGGTGTCACTATATGAACACAAGTGACTATAGTACATATTAGAAAATAGTCTCCCAATATTTAATGGTGGTGAGTAATTTCTTGGAAATGTTTTCTCCTTGAAATGTTGAGTTGTGGTTCAATTAAAATATTTGTCATTAACATAATAACTCTCTATACAAACACAATCTGGGGCCAAAGTAAACTGAAAGCCTGCCTTTTATTTTAAGCATGTAATATTATCTGAACTGTATTTTGTTTCAGGAACAGTTTTGAGATAAATAAAGGAGGAAGGTGGCTATTCATCACATCCCAAATGTCTGTTCAGTTGCACTTATCCTTCCCCACAGAGCTATTTTCCCCAGCTACCCTATGGTAACAATCCCAAATTTTTTTTTAGAAAAAAATTAAAGTAATAACCATGGATGTTTGCTATTTATATTACCTCGATGAAAATGAAAGTGAAAAATAATGTAAAAGTTAGTCAGCTGTTTGATTATGATGATAATGATAAGAAGTCAACAGACAAAAATATCAAACCAATAAAAATAAGTGAAGAAGAATGAATCCATTTGGAAGAAAAATTGAAAAATTGTGGCAGATCCAGAAGCAATATTTAAAGGAAGAGTTACATTGAAGACACACATTGATAGGGTCCTGGTTTGCCCAGCTGTAACAGATGGCTTTGAAAACTGGATTCTGAGAAAGGCTGAATAAAATAGAACTGATCTCTTTGAAGAGTAATTTTGGAGGAAATTGCTTAGAATGCATTGAGAAGCAAAGAAGAGAAATCATTCAGTATTAGGAAAAAACGCAAAGTTCTCACTGGGAGCACCTATAGTAATGTTAAAGCTTAGATCCTGCAAACATAATGTGATGGTAACAATAAGGTTCTTCAACAGGAGAGTCCTAGAATTTTCAGATGTTAATAATGGTCCAAAGAGAGACTTAAAGACTTGTGGTTTAAAAGGGTCTCTGAGAATCAGGGCTACAGCCACAGGGGAAAAGTTATAATTTTATGACAAGTTGAGACCCCTATAATTTCTTCGATGAAATTGTCCTATGATAGTGGCAAGTTAATTTACTAGATTTTCAACTTTGTCCCTGGGCCTTTATTTTAACATACATACATACATACATACATACATACATACATACATACATATATATATATTTATGTGGGATTATAGCTTTTCTGAAGACTGCCAATTTAGGCATAATTTATAGTAAATATAGACTGTCTGTTCCAAATTCAGCTGGTGAATTTGTAAACAATTAAATTTTCATTGGAAACACATGATAAATTAACACTGTGGAATAATCTAATAATCTAAATTTGAAAGTAACAGGGAAGAAGTTTTAGCCAAAGACCTGGACAAACACTTTAAACCATGTGGCTTATCAAAGATTGATTATGATTATTTTAAGAATTCCTGACAATCACCCATTTATCATAATAAAGATAAGAGTGACCTCATTTACTGGATAGGCTGTGCTTTAGCCACTGCTACTGCTACTTTCAGATGTCTCTCCCCTCAAAGTTGCTATTGTGAGGTGGGGCGGGGAATAGAGGGGTGAGAACTAGAGTCCTCAACAGATCTGGACTGGGCAATAGACTCTGTAGCTGAAAATACCATGCATTGTAATTCAAGCAGAGTGATTAGCTCAATAGGCTACATAGTTTCTTAATAAGAAATCATATTATATACCTAGAATACACATAAATGTATTGACAGTATTCTTGAAAAATGTAAAATAATTGTAGCGCATCTACTTTTTTAAGGATTGCTGTGTGCTGTCTGCCAATGGCTGTGTCTTGACTTGCCATGGCATTTCCTCTGTTCAATCTTCTTCTCATGTCTGCAGCTTATCTTTAGATACCATTTTAATGTACTTTTGGATGCTCTGGATTTTGTCCAGGGCAGTGACTGTGACATAAATCATTGCAAACTATTTAAAGCTAAAGCGCTGGCATAAATGCTCAGTAGTGCACAGCTAGATACTTTTCCCAATTTTGTTGCACTGGATCAAGTCCAACTTAGATAATGAAGATGGTATTCTAGACCATTCACTGCATTAAAAATCCCTAGCCTGACTCTAGAGGATCACATAAGGATTATGGATACCTAAATGGCTAAATGTTGGCTATTTTTTTTTCTTGGTTCCAGCCCCTTTCTCTTTTAAGGATTGATTCCTCTCTAATAGTGAAATTACGTACAGAGTTCAGGGTTGGTGTATTGTGTTGTCAGTTTCCCGAGGTAGCTTTTGGGGTTGTAAATGTTTTATTACCACACTGGTTTCTTATAAAAAATTAGAAAGCCTTCAAGAATTTGCCAGATTTTGTTTTCTTCCCTATACAGCTGAGAATCAATGGACCAAACTTTTGTCTCATACATTCTAAATGTTATTTCCCAAAGAGAATTTAGCTCTTGGAAGAAAAAAAAATATCAGAGATAGGGATGCTAATAAAGATTCTATAGTTGTATAGTCATTTAAATTTTCATCCTGATATATACCATTTGTCAGGTCTGCCATCTTTGGCGTGGCAGCTTGCTGGCATCCTACATCGAAGTCTAGAAGAAGGAGGGGGACATGGGTGGGGGACAAATGAGCAATCAATCTGCTTGTGTACATGATGGGAAATTGGCAAGGGGTGACAGATTGATGAAGAACAGGAGTGCTTGGGACCGATTTGTGCCAACAGCCATGGCCGTGCACTGTGAGAAAGAATGTGAACAACCCTAAACATCTCAGCATTCTCAAAACACCTAGGTGGTCTCGTACATCTTTTAGTAAAAGAACTATCACTTCAACCAAATGGAGTCAAGGGTCTTTCTTTTCTAAGAGATTGGACTGGGGCAGTTCTGATACCATTATTATAAAAATACGGATTCCCACTCTCAGTATCTAGTTAATAAAGAAATTCTTTTACATAATCTGAAGTCCATGAAGGGTTGCAGGCATAAGGGAGATTTTGTAAGCGCTCTGATTGAAAAACATTTCTGTCAATGTTGATTGACATTACTACGTCCTCTATGCCTTATTTGTAATGACATCATAACCAAACTATTCATAGAGGGTAAATTCAAGGGCTCAGAAATTAACAACCGAATCATCCTCTTACAGATGTGTTTCTTGTCATTAGTAATCTGGTGCTACACTTGCTTTGCTGTTATTTAAACTTAATTTTTTTTTAATTTCTCAGATACAGCCCTGATTTTAATCTGACCCAATCTTCTTATATTTAGCACAATTTTTATAATTTTCTTTTATTTTCCTATTATTTTCCTTTATTGTATTTTTGATTTCATTGGAGAGCCATACTTATTAAATTTGCTGGCATCTAATAATCTACTATTTCCAAATTTTTTGCTATTTACCAGCTCCAGCTGAAGTTATATTGTCTATGTGAAGATAGTTGTCTTTTGTTGTTAGTTATGAAGTTGTGTCTGACCCATCACGACCCCATGTAAAAACTTTCCTCCAGACTTCCTGTTCTCCACCATCCCCCAGAGACTGTTTTATTGACTTCATCTAGCCACCTCATTCTCTGCCATCCCCTTTTTCTTTTGCCCGCAGATAGTTGTCTATGTGAAGATAAATGATTGATGCAATACTATGTCTTTGAATGCTAGTTGGCAAACATAGATACATTCTCATTTTTCTGCTTGCTTGTGGTGGTACTGATGATTTTTACATATTTTTATATGTTTTTATTAATAACATTCAATTTTAGTTATTTACTATATCTTATATGTTGGTGAAATTTTGATTAGAAGAGGTAAGATGTAATTTTAAATCGGGGATCATCTTTTCAGGAAAAACAATAGCTTTAAATTCATTAGTTAAATAAGCTTATAAAATAATATAATAAGTATACAAGACAAGATTGTTCTTATTCCAAGGACATCTAAAATTGTTTTCCTAATGAAAGTTGTAATTAATATAAGTATGGTTGTTACTTATATTAATTACAACTTTCATTAATGTTATAGAAATACTAATTTTTCCTTACTGGAAAATCAACATAAAAGAAAAATGTTTTCGTTTACGGGTAACAAAGTTAATTTTCTATTTTTTAAATAATGAACTTTGTGACTAATATAGTCAGAAAGATAAATGCTAAATATGGATTTGATAAATTGTACTTAAATGATATACAATAGTTGTATATCATTGTCACCAACAATGTAATTACTAAATCTCATACATTTTTTTAAAAAAAGTTGTTTTCCACATCAAATATGTACAGCCAGAATGCTAAGCATTGCCTGTGTTTTTAACACTGTATTTGAACAAGAGATATATCTCTAAAGAATACTTAAATACTGTACACATTGAAATGAGACTTACCTTAAATGAAAACCAGTTTCTAGAGAGACTTATTTAGAGTCTAGAGAGAGAATCGGATCATGTTCCAGATGTCAGTAGTTTTGCAAATTGTTCGGCATGAGCTTTAGGGACAACATTTCAAACCTCTATTCACTATGTCAGCATCAACTCAATTTTATTTTTGGTTCTTCTGAAACTGATGCGCAATCGAAGTGATTCAATTTTGAGTCATCCAAGAGTTTTAGAAATTGGACAGCATAGAAATATAATAGATAAATAAATAAATCTGTGTCTAAAATAAAGAATGTCATTAAATGTATTCTGGATTCTAATGGCCAAAGAACTAAGCCTGACTTAGTTCTTGACTTACAACATTAAGGTACAAACTGTTCAAAGTTACAACAGCAATGTAAAAAGTGACTTATGACCCATTTTCATCCTTATGACCATCATAGCATCCCCATAGCCATATGATCAAAATTTGGATACCTGACAGCTAGCATATATTTATTACAGTTGCACTGTCCTGAATCATATGATCACCATTTGTATCCTTCCTAGCTGGCTTTTGACAAGCAAAATAACAATAGGGAAACCAGAATCACTTAATAATTGCATGATTCATTTAAAGAATGCAATAATTTGCTTAATAACTGTGACCAAAAAAAAGGTTGTAAAATGGAGCACCACTCATTTAAAAACTGTCATGATTAGCAATGGAAATTTGGGACTCCGTTGTGGTCGTACGTTGAGGACTACCTGTATATACAAATAAACGATGCAGAAAATATTGATAGCAGTCTTGACTTATGTGAGTGAATGCAAAAGAATAGATTGAATGTAAAAGAAATATGAATAATGTAATGATTGAAAAATTAGGGATGCATATTTGTAAGTGTGATTATAAATGAGTGTTAAATTGGCATATGCATGTGTTAAGTAAGTAATGACATCTATATTTTGCAATCACATTGATATAATTGGAAGTCAGGAAGAGATTAAAAATATCATCGTTATTAATTATTCCTTAATTTGTTCTATTTTGTGTTTTTCTTCTTATTTTTCCAGGAAAATCAAACTAAAATAAATTTCAGAATTTAAAAATCAAACTTGCATGACTAATTTGTATTATCCTGCTCTATGTTATCATTCTACATGTGCAATGACCAAAGTAAACAAACATAAATAAATAAATAAAATTAAACTGTTCCTACATTTAATTATGTTATGCTCTATGCAATACTTTATAGTATAAACATGTGCTGTTGTAATTTGTGTAACAATATGCTTAACACAGCATCCAGTGTTCCATTCTTACTTCTTTCTAATTCTGAACCATGATTCTGAAAGAATGGAGTTTTATTCCCAATCTGTTGCATAGAAAAAGGTAATAGTGTATGTAGTTCCTACCAGGTTTTTGATTTTGTATCAGAATGGGAGAATTTTTTAAGATGTTAGACCATTATGATTCAAAGGCATAAAATTTCACAGTAATTGATACAAGACATTTAAATGTATATGGTCTGTTCATAGTGTCAATTGCTTCTTTCAATCTACACATACAATTCCAATCTTTTGTAATCCAGTTTAACTGAGCCTCAGCTCTACTACACATTCCCTTCATCCTCATACTTGCTATGAACAGCCTGTCTTTAATCCATCAAGTAAAGTCAATGAGGATGCTAGCAGAAGGTTATAAATTGCTCCCTGCTATATACCTCATGACTTTCCTACATGAAAAGGTCTTCTTCAGTGACTCTGAAGTAAACCAGGAAAAAAATTAATTATTTTTAAAGTAATTATATTTTATATTACAAAAGTAATAAGTACAA
Organism: Stegonotus admiraltiensis; assembly: GCA_032468215.1. NCBI lineage: Eukaryota > Metazoa > Chordata > Lepidosauria > Squamata > Colubridae > Stegonotus > Stegonotus admiraltiensis. The sequence goes on along the minus strand of JANHZT010006673.1, from coordinate 158 downwards.
AAAAAATTGAAATCGATTTTGTTTTAGCAAAATTATATATTAGAACCAGCTGGAATAGTCTTTAATAGCAACCTTAAAGCCGAGGTGGCGCAGTGGTTAGGGTGCAGTACTGCAGCTACTTCAGCTGACTGCTAGTTCAGCAGATCAGCAGATCGAAT
>JANHZT010006672.1:306046-318578 GCA_032468215.1 Stegonotus admiraltiensis | reverse complement strand
TAAAAAAGGTGCTTCTTGGATTAATACTCCTGAATGGTATACATCAGAATTTTTAAAACTGGATAATAAAATAAAAATGTTGTATGTATGTATTGTTTTGTTAGGCATTAGTTGTTTAAAAATAACCAATTACACAGATGTACTACTTATAGAGTGGATGAATTTCCATATGCTAACTTTACATATTTCTAAAGGCATAAATATGTTGCTTACAAATAAAATGTTTGTTTACATAAATAGCATTGATTTATGCAAACAGCGCTTCCTTCTGCACAGAATCCAATAAACCATTTCATTTGTAAAGCAAACTGGCAGCGTTGAGAAGTTTCTGATTTTAAAGACAACAGTATCAGCTGTATCCACAGAAAGGGTATTCTGTTTGTGAAGATACTTTGGATATAGACATGGTTGTGTTTGAAAGACATTGTTCTGATCTCTTGCATAGCTTTTTTCCTCTGGCTTGTTCCAAATGGAGCACTCTGGTTTGTATGATAAGCTAGCAAATCTTACATACGGCCATCTGTGGTTTTCTGGCAATGCTGATTGGTAGGAGGGGAATTTTGGCTTGCCATGATGCTTGAATGTAATGTTCATGTGGCAGGTCTAGCCAAAAATTCCATTATGAGTGAAGCTAGTAGAAAATACTGATGTATCATAAATGGCCATGTCAATTTAAAAATCTGTAATATATGGCCAACTCGGTTTAATAATAAGTAAATTTGATTGTGAAGTTAAATGTTCAGAAATAAAAAAGCAATAATTGCATCTTTAGCATCTTGCTATATTTTGCCATTAATTTTAAAACTAAATATGGTATCAGTGACTGGAAGCAAATATTATTTTTAATTAAACCAATTATTCTCACTCATGTACAAATGCATAACACAATCCAATTAATTGGGTGTATTTTTCATGAGGGATATTCTAAATCTCTAGGATCTCTTTTTATCATTTATTGTAGAAAAGGAACAAAACCATGAATCCAAATTATATTTTTTTTATTAGATCATTTCCTATGATCTGGAGAGGAACACTTTTGAGTTAGTCTTGACTCCTGCTTGGAGAAGTTTATGCAATTTTCTTGGCAAGATGTTCAGAAGAATTTTCCTCTTGCCTTATTCCTAGAGCTGAGAGAGGGAGAAAGACTGGCCCAAGGATCACCCAACTGGCTATATGCCTAGGGTAGAATGCGAACTCACAGTTTTCCAGTCTCTAGTATGCTGCCTTAACTGCTACACCACTGTATCCTGAGCAGTGAGTGCTAGCAACAGGCATGCTGCATAGGCTCAGCAGAGAAATAAGATTTGTAATTTAAAATTCAAACAGAGGCTGAATTTACAGAGGCTTTTAAAACATTTTTTCAAATAAAAAACAGAATTTCAATGCCCTCTTCTATGGACAAAGCATAGCTATTCATAGCTATTGCAGGGCATTTTGGGTGAAATTTCAGGAAGCCCATCAATATTGACTAATTCTCATATTCTTCTGCCTGCATGGAGATAAACAATATTTTGTGAGCTCTGGAGGCTCAGTAGAACATCTTATGTCAATTTTTTAAAATAAAAGCTTCTTATGTTATTGAAGATCTCAACAAAGAAGAACAGATCTTACCTTCTGGAGGGTTTATATTATGTTTGTAACCATTCTGATATCCAAATGTTGCCTTACTGATCTTAGAGTTCCTGAGAGAATGACTACGTCTATATTAGCAGTTTATTGTATTTTAATTCTAACTAATTTTGATTAATAATTATCTCTTAAGATTGAATTGTGGTTTCTTCCAAAATTAATCCCATCAAATAAACATTAGATTTTAAGTGCTCCATTTAGCTAAATTGCACTGCAGTTTTTCACCATAGCATTAGCAATATATTTCTGTTGTTTGTTATTCATCATACTGAAAACACATTTTAATTTCTACTGCAATATTATAAACTTCATAATAAATTCAGGCCAAATTTTACTTGATGTTTACTTCTATTTTGAAATGAATAACCTTGTGTTTCACAAATTCACTGATGAATTTAATGGTTCCATGTCTTAGGGATGAAAGTATGCTGAAGACTTAATACAATCAATATACAGATATAATTATAATTACCATAGCATACTGGCACATCTTGGGTCAATAATACATTTTATCTGAAATTCCATTATTTAGATACATAAACCATAACCATTTTTAATTGTTAGTATAACCAAACCCTTTGATCTTGGGGGGAAGAAGTATTTCGGGGCATACTGTGAAGAATGAAATCATGATCTAAAATCACTTATAAGATACTAAGGTGAACAAGAAGCCAAATGCAATGTACACCAAAAATAGAATTAACACTTGAAAAGAAGTATATTGATGCAGTTGAAGTTTATGCCAGAAATAATTTTTCATCAGTTAGTAGTACCATTGAGCTTCAGATCATAAGAGAAAGAGAGACTCATTTGGCAGTTTAATGGTATTTTGTTTGCAAAAAAAAAAAAGCTTTTTCAACACCTTCTTGTTACTGTCTCTGCGTCCTTTGAAGAAGTGTTCCTGATAGACCTTGGTACCATATGGAATAGTGTTAGATTCTGTGTGAATCAGCTACAGATGTATCATCAGTGGGGGAGAATTGAACTACCGCTATATCAGCAGATGACTGCTGCTACTGCTGGGACCTTGTTGGATCCAAACTAGTATGTTTCAACATCTCTGATTGCTTAGAGGGATTTCTAATGCATTTTTTCTTTTTTTCCCCTGCTCATTAAACCCATAAAGAACAAAACCCCTTAAAAGTTGTAGTATTGGTTTCTGTACATTTGTAGTGCGATAACAAATTGACACCCTAATTTATAAATGAGTACATTCACATACAGTATTATTAAACATAGGTTACTTTAGAGTGCCAGCTGGAAGAGAAGAGACAAGAAAAAGAGGGAAAAACCCGGTATACTAAATTACCTATTTTGGCAATCCTAGTGCCCAGATTGCTTTGTGATGAGAACCCTGCCAATATGAATGTGAGAATATTTTAGAGATCCAGACTATACAAATCTGGATTACCATGAGATGCCAGCAAAGAGATACAGGAAACCATTTGCTGTTATCAAGATTTTGCAGCCCAGATCTGGTGGTCCTGGTTTTAACAAAAGAAATGTTTATCTAGCACAAAATACACAGTTCCTTTAAAGCAAACATGCAGTTACATATGTAAATAATGCAAACATATATTATGCTATCTGAAGCTCACTGTTGAGCAATATGAATGTCCAGCAAGCTCCAAAATGCAGATATGTCTAGCTATTTCATTTTATTGTAGAAGATATTCCACACTGGATTGGCTGTGACATTCCACAGAATACAGATCAAAATTTCCACAATGAAGAGAAAGGCAAGACTCAGCAATATTATCCTCCACATTGTTCATTCGAGGGATGACTAGGAAAAAACTCCAGTCTGGAATCTGGATAGCTGTTGGCAACAGATGTAGACAGTATTGTGCTAAATGGTCCAGGGGTCTGCTTCAGTACAAGGTATGCTAACTTGATATAGGTCCTTTTCTAAAACATTTGATCCATTTTGTGACAATTCCTGGGAAGCTATCAAATTTATGAAAAAGACAGCTTTGAGGAAAAAAAACCCTACTTCACTGTTTTTCTGTAATGATACTAATCCACAGAAAACACACACAAAAGGACTTCTGGGAAATAATGGTGAACTGAAAGCTAAAACTGAAACTAAACTAAATTAAACTGCATTAAAAGCATAGCCAGCGACCATAGCAGAATGAAGAGCCAGTGAGTAAATTGGCTTCATAATTCCTCTCTGGACAAAGAGATGACTTGAGATCATCCACAAGTGCTCCATACAGTTGCTCCTCACAAAGAGGCTGCAGTTTAAAACTCTGGAAGAAAAAGCGTCTTTAAGAATACAGAGTTTGCAACCTTTCTTTTGTAATCACTTTCAGAAGTTGCTTGTTCACTGATTTTTAGCTAATAGGAGCCTTTGGTTTGAAATTGGGAATACCTATTTCTGACACTGTGGGTTCAACTGGTAAAATTGAACTCCAAATATCTTTTTTTGAACATTTGTTTCATAATGAATAAGAAACATAAGTGGGAGAATAGAGAGAAGGAAATTAATCTCTGGCCTTGTCCTGCCTGCAGCAAGGGAATTTTTCATGGAGAGTGAGTCCTGGATTTGTTATTTGCAATGTTCATTCATACTAAGCCACAACAATGAAAATAGCTGCATCTGGTGAACCTGAGGTAAAAGGAACTGCTTCAAGTAAGGTAGAAGGTACCCTTCGATATATTACTTTAAAACCCTGTATTTCAGGCTCAAATAAAATGGTAATAATATGAGCATTATTAGAAAATGAATATATAATTACATTTCTGCTAAAAGGGAACGTCAACATGTTTCTCCCGATAATTCACAAAACTTTTTCTAAAGAGCTACAAGAGTTGACGTGAGTTAGCATTTTCAAACACAAATGTATGCATGTGTATTCCTTCATCCAATCTTACTCTGAATACTAAACTCCTTACTTGAATATATTTCCCACCCATTCAGCATATAAGCAGAAGCTAAATCTCCCCTTGAGAGCATTCAGCTTTCTACATGATAGTTTTTAATGCTGTTTTTATTAAGAGAAAAGTAATAAATTTGAACATGATTGCTTCTACTCCTGCAATAAATGCTTGAGTGCCAGTCAGCAATCTCTCAGAAGCAGCTAATAGAAAGGATTGAAATATCTTTGATCACTCTCAGTTTGAAATGACAGAAATCAGTAATATAGTTCATACTCTGTGATATAACTTGTCTTCATTTTTTTTGTAGTCAGTTTTTAAGGAAAAAAGAAATATAACACACTCCTTGACTGTAACTGTTCAGTGTGAACCAAAGCTGACTAAATAAACTTAGCTTGTATATACATTTAAATAATACGATAAACCAAGGACTCCATAGAATAAAATTGTCCAATCTTCTAATAGTTGAATGCTACATATTAAGATCTTTTTTGGACAAGATCCAGCCAGTGTTAAATAATGATCACTTCTCCAATCTAGTGAACACAAAACTCAAAACTCTCAGATTCTTCAGCGGTATTATATAGACTTGGGGATAATGGCAGCTGAAATTTAGCAGACCTTCAGAGTGTTAGGTTGTGGAAAGCTGACTAAATATATCTTCTTTAAAATTGATGGCTGCCTGCTCTCAGTACCTAGATACTGAAATTCTAAGAGTTCCATCAGTGATCTTTGTAAGTTGTACTTTGTGATAACAGGAAGTAATTCTGGAATTGTTTGAATGCAAAACATGTGTTCCACCACTGGGGAATGGTACTTCCTTAACTAATCATTCATAATTGCTATATGTTCAGTGATAACTAATAATTATATCTTGATGCTATGAGTGATATGGGTTATATATTTATATTTTATGATTTAAAAACCCCATACTGTATGAACGCTTGTTCATGAAACTAGACAGGTTCTCATGTCCAATAATTTCCATATATGGCTTGCATCCTATGGTTTGCTTTCAAGATAACCACAGCTGGTCCATTGCAGATTTGAACCCAAAATAGTTAGAATTACCCAGTGATGAAATGTAAAATTTGTTACTACCGGTTCTTTGGGCGTGGCTTGGTGGTGGGGGTAATGTGACTGGGTGAGTGTGGCCAACTTTTTTTCTTTTTTCTTTTTACTTTTAAAACCATTTTTTCTACAACTACTTTGGCCGAAGAGGTTGTAAAAAAAATGCTTTTAAAAGCCTCTGACGATCCCAGCTGATCATCAGAGGCTTTTTTTAAAATTTTTAAAAGCATTTTTTCTACCACCTCTTCAGCTGAAAAAATGCTTTTAAAAATAAAAAAAAAGCCTCTGATGATTGTGCAGCTCAGCTGGGCGGGGGGTGGGGGGGCAGGGATATTTGCTACCGGTTCTCCGAACTACCCGCTGCCATCACTACTGGATCGGGCAATCTGGTCTGAACCAGGATCATTTCACCCCTGGAATTACCTCAAGTTATTACTTCTGACAACCCAGCACTGACAGGCTTTGATTTTAAGCTAGTGTGTCTACTTGTTTGTTATGTTCTAAATAAATGGCACTGAAGAATTCTGTTCTTCTGCATCTTGCTGACGACTCTCTTAATTTCTCTTCATAGCTATAATGAAGAAATAGTAATTGAACTTACCTTCTAAACTAAGTGCAATTAATTTTATATTCCAGAATAGCAAAAATAGGTATCACACAAACAAAATGGACACCCCTAACTAATACATATTCTGTGAACAGCCACAGCTAATTGAATACTAACATTTCTAGATGGATACCCAAGTCCTTGACTTCCACCAGTTCATTTAGTGACTGTTTGAAGTTACAACAACACTGAAAACAGTGATTAACGACCATTTTTCACACTTACGACCATTGCAGCATCTCCATGTCACATGATTTACATTCAGATGCTTGACAGTTGACTCACATTGATGATGGTTGCAGTGTCCCAGAGTCATGTGATCCCCTTTTGCAATCTTCTGACAAGTCAATGGGGAAACTAGATTCATTTAACACCTGTGTTACTAGTTTAAGAACTGCAGTGATTCACTTCACTAATGTGTTGAGAAAAGTCGTAAAATGGGGCAAAACTCACTTAACAAATATCTCACTTAACAATATAAATTTTGGGCTCAATTGCTGTCGTAAGCCGAGGACTACCTATATGGTGGGAGAATTGCAATTATCGATCTAAATGATGGGCAAATGTCTGTAGTCCACCTGATGTGGAAGACAAATGGACTATAAATGAATCTATTTATTTATTTATTTATTTTATTTTAACTTCTATACCGCCCTTCTCCCGAAGGACTCAGGGCGGTTGAATCTCTTAAGAGATTCAAAGTTAAACCGGTCAAATTGGATTTCATTTGAATTAAACAAATTTTGTTGTTTGGCAAGTTATTTATTTTGTTTTTTATTTAAAAAAACTATATCCTACCTTTCTTCCTGGAGCTAACATACTGTTTTTCACTGTTTTCATTATAATAATCTTGTGAGGTAAGTTTGGCTGGGAGAGAGCAGCAACAGGCCCATAGTCAGCCAGTTGCTAATGATGGTTCTGTATCTGCAGCTCCCTGTACTGGTTCATTTTTAGTGCTACACTGTGTAGGCCGAAATGTTATTTTTCAGATAAAACCAGTATGTTTTGCTAAGTAGGAATCAGATGTGACTCATCATGCAACTGAGTCAGTAGCCAAAGTTATGGAAACTTTCATTTTTCTATTTTGCCATGTTTGGCTCTGTTCCTGTGGAATAATACTGGAAGTCAGGGCTGGAATGAGAACAGAATTACTAAACAATATGACTGAGGATACACTGGACAGCCAGCAACTGCAAAAGCTTTGTACAGCAGCATACAAATTTGAAGTTGAAGAAATTGTGCTTCACCCCCTCCTGCTGTTGGTTGTTATGACTCACTCACACCATAACTGAGGATCACCAGTCTTTCAGATAGAAAGAATATACCACAGCCCACATCCAGGGCCTTTTCATTGCTTGTTTGTATCACCAGCACATACTCATCAGTACCTCATCAGGTGGCATCTTTGACTTTAAAGTTGCCATTATTGACTGTTCATGTACTGCCTAATTCTTAGATCAAGACATCATATTATCTATTTTTCTCGATCACTGGGAGCCCTGCTCTATTTTTTGGATGTCTTATCACATTGACTTTTTTTTTAACCAGGACATACAGCATTTGTTTTCCTTAGGTCATTTATTTATTTATATACTTAACTTACTTACTCATTTATTATTTATTTATTTAAGGCCTTCCAGAGTCTATCTGAAGTTTATGATCTGTCTCTTTCCCTACTCCCCCTACCACAATCTCATGAGCTGGTCAAATAACTAGGCTCCACATGAACAAGAGTAACAGCAGCAGCCTATCTCTGAGGTATTCCTCTACCAGAGTTCGGGTGTGTCCCAGGGGCTTGGCTATAAATTTTCATATTTACTCCCAGTTTGATACTGCCTTTAAAAGAACTGCGCTCTGTTTCATTAACTTATGAGAACCAGACCTATTCCAGGTAAGAAAATTGCTATACATCCATGTATCTGAATCACAGAGAGCACATTTAAGAAAAAAACTGGGTACTAACCCATAGCTGAAGGAGTTTAAGTGATCATCTGTGAATTCACACAATTGTCTTCCTATGCTGCTTGGTCTCATTGACCTTACCACTGAAGAGGTCAGCAGAACCCATGCTAATTCATGTGGTTTGCATAGGGAAATAGAGTTCTTCAAATTCTACAAAATTTTAAACAAAGTCTTCTGCAGAAAAATAAACCAAGTGTGTAAATGACACTCGGGAAACTGCAGATACACATGTCATGCTGGCACGAATTTGAGTATTTGTTTCTATTTTCAATGAATAGAAATGGGAGAGAAAGAAATGGAACAGATGTTTAGTATGTCTTGTAGATCAGAACCATAACTGTAGTGAGCTTTGTAAAATTTGTGTTGAGTAACAACAACTACTCTGCCATGATCAACATCCCAGGCAGATTTTAATGATACAAAACATGCATTGATGGGAAGATATTTAAGGAGATATAACTCCTTAAATGCTACTTCTATACAGAAAAGTGTGTTCTCATGAAACTGATCTGTATTAAACCAGCTTTGGTTTTACCTAGTGAGTTTATTTACATAACATACTTTCTATCTGCTAATGGAAAACATTAGTCTTGATTTAGTTCATTGGCCCCTAGAGTAGAACTTATATTGCCATGATAGGAAGTAATGGTAGGGGAAAAAAGTCTTTAGGTAGATGAAACTTCCTGTAAAATCGTTAGACATAAGGCAGTATTTATTTCAGCAGTTTAATACTAATCTTATAACTCACATACTTACTGAATATCTGATACATTACTGCCTTGAGCTGCATTACCAATATAGATATGGGCCATATCAAATTCTCTATTTCCAAGAAGGCTGAAAAGTATTGTCCCAGACAGATGTCATTGTGAAGGACTTTTTCTTCCATTTACTTATGACCAGGGAACTTGGATCTAGGCAAAACAAATAGTAAATGAGGAAGAGTTTAGTTTTCAAGGAATATTTTCAGAAATTTTGAGCCATAGATCACTGAGTTTAAGATATTTTGTGCACAATCCATAAATTAACCCTCTCTGGACCAGGGAACAGTTTGCAGCTTTGAATATCCACCAGCTGATTTATGTCTACCTTTTGTGAATGAGTAAACTAAAGAGATCATTCCCTTTTGAAAAGACAGCCTAGAGAGGTATGCCAAAGTTTCTTAAAAATATGATAGGATATTAAAATAATTAAAACAACAAATCATAAGTAGTGATAAAGTATTAATCCCTACAGTGTCATTTACAGTTTTGCTATAAAATATCATAATTCTTGATTCAATTATACACTATTAGGAATATCTAATGAACTGTAATAATAACAAGTCCATCAGGAGGCTCTTTATTGCAGATGCTTGCCCTCTGTTCATGACAGAAAAAGGGATTAACTTGCCAACTGACGTTGTTTAAAGTCTAAAAGGAGGTTACCAAGGAAGAAGAATCAGAAACCTAATAGACTCACTGAGGATTTCTCTGTAAAAGGATAAGTAATGATTCCCTAAAAACAGTTTATCCAGAATTATCTATCACCATTTAAATGTGTAGCTTCGAAAGCAGTTTTATGTGTGTTCCCGCATAATAGTGGTATCATGGAATCACCCAACAGTGAGATTCAGTTTAACACTGGTTAACTTATCTTGAGACAAGGACAAATTTATATAACCCTAAAATGCTTCCAAGATATTTTTTTCCCTGACATTTGTATATTTGTCAACATTTTTGTCCTGAGAGTAAAAACTTGAAAATCGTTGCTGCAATCTCAGATAATCCTGTATACTGAAACCAACCAAAATTTAGCATCATCCATGTTGACCAGAAACAGCTCTTTAATAATTCACAGAGGAGGTCTTCTCAGGCACTGAACAAGCCTGGGATTGGATTTGTACTCTTTTGCATCTGAATGGTATGTTCTACCACTGAGTTATCACCCATTTCCGAAGATTATTTGTCCAGAAATTGAACCAAAGCCTGGGTAGTTCTTGTGTTACATCTTAAGCACCAGGCCTTTAAATAATGTATAATTTCTTGTCAAACAACACAAACAAAAATCACCTGACTTCGCTTTAGAGAGTGCTTTATAAGGGAGTTAAATTTGGGGAGGACAAAGTTAACCTGTGAAAATGAAAGCACTTGCCAATCAAAATAAGGGCTCTTATGGGTGAAGGCATAGTTGTATCATTTAGAATTTAGCTTGCCAGTAAGTTAATAAAGCGGTAGGCATTTGATAGGACCTCTATAACTCATTCGTAGGAAAGCCATACTATGATGTTCTTTCCAAATCACTATAGCATGGAATTTGCTTCCATGTGTGTTGATTAAAGTAAAGGATCATTCTCTGGGTCAAGTTCTGTCTAGAGTTTCAGAGAAGGGGGAGAGCTCTGGCTATTCACAGCTAGGTGCATTGTTAAAGCTCATACTATCACTTTGACATTTAGAGGTAGGACTCAGTGTCTTTGTAAATTCTTCTTCTTCATATTACTGCCATGTCTCTGGGCTCCAACCGTTTCACAAACCATAATATTTTTTAGTGAGTGATTGATCTGTATTATGTGTCTCGGCCATCAGAGGAATCTTGAGATGTTGCTTGTATAAACTGTAATACAATCTGACACTGAGTGTTTGGTTACAGGCTTTCATAGACCCATTGGCGATACACAATCCTCCTGGATTTGGGCATAAGGCTTATCTGATACCTTCCCAAAAAGTCCCTCATTTTCTCCGTTCCCCACTTAAATAACTCAACACATCTGGGTTAACACTGTAGGATCATTGTCCTTTCAGTTCTCCTGCAGCTCAGATTGCTACAATATTTCCTTAAGTATCTGATTACTGAAAGGGCAAGACAAATTTTCTCTCTGAAAAGGAGGCTGTTCTTAAAGAGACTTAGAAATTAATTCCCGTACATCATTTAAAAAAAAGATTAATTGGTTCCATTTGCAAAGGTGTCTTGCTAAGCATGTTTGTTTAAGAGATCAAAAGCATACTGCTGTCCATGTTTACTCAGAAATAAACCATATAAAGCTCAGTGTGGCTTTCTTTCATACCTAAAGTAATATAGGATTTTAATCTAAACATAATAGAGTGGGGGAAGGCTTATATATGAAGCTATAATGGTCATCAAGAATGTTAAGAGGTTTATAGAAGTAACATTTGGGCCTTTATTTTCCATACTGGCTTCAGTTACAAGAATGATAAAAACCTGAAACTGAATACTCTTAATTCAATAATAAATGGACACCATTTTAGGCAAGAGGGAGGGAGAATTTGATATAGATCCACATACCTAGAAAATTAATCATGGAAGAATAAACCTATAGCAGGCAGGATAGCCATAAGGTAGGTATATATTAAATATATTGCCCTGAATCCTCCAATACTATTCTAGCAAAGGGGGTTCATAATCAGAGCTCCAATTTCTTATACTATTTCCAGTGAGGCCATAATCTTGCTGAAACTATGTTTGGTTTTTTATTTTGGATTCTATTCAGTTTTTAATGGAAACATCTGAGAACCTTAAAGATAGTAGTTTGCTGAATAACAATTCCATGTTGTCAAAAGTTTTTTTTTTTGCACAACACACTGTCATTTCTGAGATAGGCTGCTAAATGCAAATACAGTGTGTCCAGTATATGAAATGAGTTATAAAGATTAACTGCTTTGGGTTTAAAAACAAACGTATTAGGTATAAAAGGCTGAATTTTTAATAGTTCCCAGAAGGTTGCTCTGATCTCTGTATGCCTGGTAGCTTATTTAATTTATATTTTAATATAGTGGTTTTCTAACTTTGTAGTATCACAACCCACTAATATGAAAGATGTATTTGTGCAAAACTCCCCCATGAATAAAACTAATACTTTATTGGTGTTGGGTTTGGGCAAGAAATAAGTATACTGTTTTTAATAATTAAATTTTAATCTATACATCATACAGCCTTGTAATTTAGCAGCTGCCCACTTTGGGCTTGTTCAGACAAAATAAGGAACCAACCATAGGGTGAGTTTTGACAGTATTCCCATTTTGTCTGCACAAAGCCTGATTTTGATTTTTTTTACCTCTAAATTGTTCATAGTCCCCTGGGGGGGGGGGTGTCTCAACCTACAATTTGAGAACTCTTCACTTTAATCAATTTTTTTTAAAAAAAACAGTGCTTTGCTTTTTTAAAATTAACTTGAAATGTTGTGTGTGTGTTGTGTGTGTATCAGGGGTGGGTTCTAAAATTTTTTACTACCGGTTCTGTGGACGTGGCTTATTTTGTGGGTGTGGTTTGATGGTCATGTGACAATTATTTAGGATTTAGCAGAGGTACCGGTCTACCAGGCTTTTAACTGCTTGCAGAGCTGTACCGGTCTACCCATTTGTTCTTGGAGGCACTGGTCTACTCATT
>JANHZT010006672.1:288317-302190 GCA_032468215.1 Stegonotus admiraltiensis | reverse complement strand
GAGCTTCATCACTTGAGACTTTCAAGAAAAGATTGGACTGCCATTTGTCAGAAATGGTATACGGTCTCCTGCTTGAGTGGAGGGTTGGACTAGATGACCTATAAGGTCCCTTCCAACTCTGTTAATCTGTTAAATCTGTTAAATATTTATAATAGCCGTTACTATGGACTGATACAAAAATGTCTGGGTCTGCAAGTTATTTTCAGGATAGGACCCACCCATTATATGTTATGCACGTATACTAGTTACTTACTTTTAAATACATTTGGCATTATAGGAAGCTATCTGTTTCACATGTGGGCAGACAAGCCTTGCAGAATGTTAATTAAAATAAATGAAGCAGTTGATTTGCATCCATTATTAATAGGTACTCAGACTGAATGCCTTCTTTGGATGCCGTTGCTGCTTCTTCCATGTCTAGATCAAACTTGAAACTGTCAGAATGAAGCCACCTTCTTGGTTTTGTCATTGGCCAAAAATAAAGTTATTCTTGGTACATGTTTCTGATAGTAGCCAACATACTAGCAGTTGGGCTGGGTTCTGTTTCTCTCCACATTCACACAGCATGTTATTATCTGCTAAGAGCCTTCACTTGACATATTGATTTTACATTTAGGCACTCCAACTCTCGATCTATTCAGTGTCCTCCAGGTACTATAAGGGAGGTCCTTTAGCCAGATATTATTCCTTGCTTGATGGTGGTCTTCTTCCTCCATCTTTTAATTTGATTTTGTTTTTGTGTACCGTCAAGAACGTTTGTTCATGCCAAAAAGCTGTTCCTAGATCTGAGTCGGTGTGCTTGGGGCCATTCAGAGGATGTCAAAAATCATTCTCTTGCTTAGTTTTCTCAGTGTCTGCTGGTAACTTTCTCTTGATCTTAGGTGGAGCAATGTCAGCAAGATTTCTCAATTGATGTAGGTTTGAGATATCCTGTCCCTTCTTCATTGATGGCGATATCAACTTGTTTTGCATGTGCAGATGTGCCTCACACTGGAGCAGCATGCTCTGCTGCAGAGACACTTAAGGCCAAAGCTGATGTGCACAACATAGATAGCTGAGCTCCCTTGACGGTTAATATGGTCTTAATTCTACAAGTGCTACCATAGGCTTCCCAGCTATCTCATCAATAATTGATCCTTGTGCAGCCACTGTCGTATCATCCGCATAGATGAATAGACATGTGTTGTTGGGAACTGGTTAATCAATTGTATGTATGTTATACAATATTGGAAACAATACACTTCCTTTTGGCAGCCCGTTCTTCTGCATCTTCCACTACTTACCTTCATTCAGTGTCACATAAAATCTCCAGTTCTGGAGGAAGCTGCCTGATGCAGTTGCTACATTTCTGCAAATGATAATAGCCAGGCATTTATACCAAACCTAATGAGATTATTCATTTTAGATAAAATATAAAAACTGAAATTGAACATGTGCCTTACTTGATAACAAACTTAACTCCTTTCAAAATCTGTTACTTTTTGCCATCCGTACGATTCTTCTGCATAAATAAAGATCAAGATTTAACAGCGTTTAAATGAAATCATACTCATATGAATAAAAATGAATAAAATCACTTTTCAGAGTGAGATGGTCAGCATATAAATTTAATAAGTAAATAGTAATTCAGATTTTAGGTGAACATGCAGTTGACCGTTGAGCTTTTAGAGTATCTACCCTGATACCTATTGCTCTGTTGTCCTCATTCACCAATTCCAAAACATTTCCTCTTCAAGGCTCATTATAACATTGCATAGAAATGGCAGATCATTAACATTTTATTTGGGTGTCCATTCTTATTTGTGCTTGAAATCCAGGAAACGTTCTAAACTAAACAAGATTGCCACTTACTGAACTGTCACAAATAGAAGAGCAAATGTGTGGTTTCCCTTGTTGCCTTCTCTTTTCCCATTATCACCTCCTTCATGGAAGTTGAAAACAATAAAATGAAATGATACAACGTTCAGCAAGATGGCTTTGAGGAATTGTACTACTTTTCCCATCAGTCTCATATTATCTCCTTGCAACACAGCACTCTCTGGCAGTAGCCACAAAGGAGGAAGATTACAACTGACTGCAGGGATTTTATTTTGTTTCTTACCAATTTTATGTCAGATAATACCTTACTAGAAAATTATAGTGTCATGCAGATTTAGTTTTCTCTTCTGAGCAACTTAATTGAAGTAACTCATAGAACCAGAATTGTGTAGATGGCATAATCACTTTTTGCCTGGATCTTTAGCTGCCTTCCAGTCAATCCTGAAGGCAGTGACCAAATAGATTCTGTGTTTTTTGCAGCTATTTACTCTTGATAGAGACCATTAAATCGCTTCGTGGTAGATAATAGAAAAGAAAGAGAAGTCACTGCAATAATAAAAAGTCCTAGATGTAATCAAAATGTTGGTGAACCATTTTGAATAATATATATCGTACCAACCTACAGTGTATGAATATTACATTTCCCATAAAAATGAATGCAGGTTCTGTCTGTACATTATGGGATTTTTGTTTATCAGGTGATCTCAGGTTAAATAAGCAGTATCTGGGATTCTGAAGACTTCTAAGACACTGAGTATCCATAGTTGTTGGACTATCCCAGACAGATTTAAATGCTTTTATAACAGGACTTAGTATGAAAGTAGCTTCATGTTTGTTTGTATACATCCCGCCTTTAAAATTGTACAATAATCGTAAATTCATAGCTAAGGCAGGAATTGAACTCATGGTTTCTTGCTTTCTAGCCTGGTGCCTTAACCACTAGACCAAACTGGCTCTCTAAATGTACATTAATGTCTTATGTCCTGAAACCCCTTTTGTTGCTACTCCTATAAAGTATTCTAGAAAGAAAGCAAGGAACTGTTCAGCTTTCCCTCTGTCCATCACAAAGCTTTTCCTGTAACCACCTACTTTTTATAGACTCATATTTTCTTCCAGGCTAATATTTATATTTATATTTTTGTTTTGTTTTGCTTTGTAATCATACTTACATTAGTAGTGTGATAATTAGTATTTAGCTATAATTCAGTCACTTTACAATCCCAGCATAGAGATCTAGATAGATCATAGGAATTTATAGTTTGGTTTATAAGTTAAGGGAGATAAATGCCACGGGGAGAAAGATATTGAGAATATTCCGCAGAAGCTTAACATTTTAAAAAACTATTTCTATAATTTCTGTCAAACTATAGCAGAATGAATTGCTTCAAGTGGCACATATTAAACAATTACATTGTTCTATCATTGTTGATTATTTTTAGAATGTGTAACATCTTTCTTTGTGTTTCTAGGAAAACATTGTCACAGATGACATCAGAATATCAGATTGGAAAGAGCAGATTTTCCAATCTCATTGTGTTTTGCTGGCAAAAAGCTGCCAGGCTGCAATGGAGCTGGCAAAGCATGCTGTAGGGATTCAGAAGATGGCATTTAAGTATGGGAAGCACATGTCTATGTGTCACAAGGTATGACTTCTCTCTTCTTTAAAAGCTTCCCGAATGGCCAAGCAGCCAGCATCCTTATCCAAGAAGCATGTCTTTCTGTAGATAATATGTTTCTTAAAAACACACACATACACATTTAGTTCATTTGTGACTAAACTGCACGGAAAAATACTTATATGAAGTATTTAGCACATCACAGAATTCATTTCCCTGTGCTAAGTTGATTCGATACACTTACAGCCTTTAAAACTGAGACAGCTGTCAAAGTAGCCAACTAATCCCAGGAAGCTAATGTGAGCGAATAGGAGGAGTGAGCAGAAGGTTTACAGGGAGCTCAGTACGGAATTAGAGAGATTTGGGGAGTTACGATAGCTGCCTGAGCATCTGTGAAAGGGGACAAAAGAGGGTACTTGGCTGCCCTGGAAATTGTCAATGTATTTATCTAGAAAATTGCATCCCATCTTATTCATGGTATGTATGGCAAGTAATTGCTGTAATGTTAACAACAAACAAATGAACCCTAACCCTAACCATCAACGTAAAGATTCAGTTAAAATATTAGAATAATCAAATCTCAATAGATGTGTAAAGATCAGCTGTCTTTTGCAATCCTCAGGTAATGTTAGTTGTTGTTAAATGCATTTCCTGTGGTTAACTACTCTTAACTTCATGATTTTAATCCTCTTCTTTCAGCTAAATGCTGATATTCAGCCATTTATTGATGGAAATTCGAATGATTCCCTGCCATTTAACTTAAATTCTGCTCCTGTAGTATTCCATCAAGAGTCTGTTGGAAGAGAAGTCTGGATTAAGCAAATTAAAGAGGTAAATAAATAATTACATCTATAGTGGCTATGTTTGTACATCTTACAAAATCATAATCATCCCCTCATATTAATTTGTTTTTAAAAAACCATAGTTAACATTAACCACAGTTATAGAGTCTGAATCCAACTATTCAGTTCCATAAAAGGTATCAATGTTGTAATTCTCTTTTTTCTTCTATTTCAAGAACACTAAGCATTTATAAAAAGAAATAGTTTTCCCATTTCTGCATGTTTATTATTTAGTAGAACTAGAAATTAAATGTGCTACTGTTGAGTATGTTTATGTGCATAAAGTCTATGATTCTTATGGTAATTTCTTTTTAAAATTCATCCGGTTAGACTCAATTTTATTAAAATACAAAAATAAATGTAATTTAAAATATGCCTGCCTTCCCTACAGTTTTAGTTTTACAATAATTGAATATTTCTAGCATAAAGCAAAGGGAATGAGCTGCTCATGCATATATGATTATAATTCAAAACACAGCTGGTTGGGCACATGTTAGCCTACTGGCTTTGATATTATTGCTTATCTTATGATTGTGGTTCCTTCCCAAAAGCTATCTCAATAGAAGCATTTTAATGCAAGCCTTGATATAAGTCGTTTAATACATGACTCTTCAATGGGTAGTTTAAATGAAAAATAGAGTGAAGCACCCCACTTCGTTCCCTTGCTTCTTTTCTTCCTGGGGAACCGTTCAAAAAGTTTGACACTGTGTATTTTCTACATTGCAAGCTCTGTCTTTATGTAAGGCTGATCCTTCAGAGCTGTATTTGCTACTATGGGTTACATGCAGAGGTGGATGTAATTTGTTTGCTCCCATTCTTTCTCATGAGACTGTAATTGCATAGAGGAAAGTAATGCGGAATATGGCTAAGGGCCATGCTTCATTGATCCATAAATTCATCACAGTCTTTCTCAGAAACAAAAGAAAGAATTCCACTTGAGGGGTAGTTGAAAGAACTAGTTATTTTGTGCAGCATGTATCATTTCCACTCTCTGAAAGATGTCAGTAGAACAGAAACTAGTAGACACCTGAAAAGCCAAATGTGAGTTCTTAAACCTGATGAAAAAATATATGGGTTTTCTATTTAGCACAGGGGTACAAGGATTCAGTAGTTAAAGAAGCTAAGCTTCTCGCCTGGAGAACTGATAGCCTGGGTTTGAGAACCAAGCTTCACGCAATGGGGTGAGCTTCCATTACTTGCTTCTGCTCCTGCCCACATAGCATTTTGAAAGCATGCAAATGAGAGTAGATTAATAGGTACCACTTTGGTGGGAAGGTAACAGCGTTCTGTTTGCCTTTGGCATATAGCCTAGCTGTGCTGGACACATGACCATGGAAATAGTTTTCAGACAACGCTGCTCCCTCGGCCAAGAAACAGAGATGAGCACCGGGCCCTAGAGTTGGACATGACTGACAGAAAACCTTTACTTATTTGGCACAACATGTTAGATTTTTCATAGAGTTTTGTGCAGCTTATGATTTATAGGCTTGTAATAATATAATGTTATTTGTTTTTCTTACATGGTTTAAGACTCAAGGCAAAGAAGACTTAATAGACTATAGCAAGGTGAGTAGCTAAAATACATCTTCATTCTAAAGACTTGTTAACTTTTATGTTTGAAGGAATATATGAATGAGCCTTGCTATTACTATTATAGTATTTCATCTCAGATTTCAATCACAAATTGCCTCGTAAAGCAGCTTTAACAATTACAGTACAGTGTGTGTGATGCAGGTATATAAACTGCAATAATGGGGCAGGATCGGATTTTCAGCTGAGTCTGATTTCAGGCATGATAGACTCAGAACTGGATGCACTTACAAAGTAGCACAGCAATCAAGTGTACACCCAGCAAATATTCCTATATCCAAGTGTGTTTCTTATTGCTCCTGTGTATTGCTGCTGCAATTATTGTTGTTGTTGTTTTTAGAAGGCTGATTAGGATCAGATTTGAGAGCCTTTAGGTTAATTATATTCTAATAAGTTACTTTTGGGGAACCCTTGTAACTTCAGCTTCTATGCATCGCTATTCTTTGCCAATTATATTTGCCAGTCCCTTATCCCAGAATTTAACTGTTACAAAAGGGTAGTTATAGGAAGATCTTCCACTAGGCTGGACTTGCCTGAATGGACATATGTATTAAAATATCTGCTGCTTCACAAAATTTGGTGATGGAACCATGTTGCTGAGTCTCATTTGAAAGTCTCATTTTCCAGATTCCCCAGAGAAAAGGGATGATTTGTATGAATATCTGGTTGTTGTAGAATCAACCTGCTGCTATTTTCTCATTGTAGCTTTTGCCTTTGAGTGCTAAACTTAAGGGCACCTGGGAGACAGACAGAAAGCAAGTGTTCAAGCCCTAATTATCAAGGCTTAAGGATCAATAGAACTGTGGATTCTATAAGGTCCTTGGCTTGTTGAATTTGCTAGTATAGCCAGATGATACACAGGTAGTCCTTGACTTACAATTCTTTTTGTGATTGTTCAAAGTAAAAATGGCACTGAAAAAAAGTGACTGATGGCCATTTTTAACACTGACGACCGTTGCAGCATCCCTATGGTCATGTCATCAAAATTCAGATGCTTGGCCACTGACTCATATTTATGATGGTTGCAGTGTCCCAAAGTCATGTGATGACAAAGTCACCTTTTGCAATCTTCTGACAAGCTAAGTCAAATGGGGAAGCCAGATTCATTTAACAACCTTGTTACTAACTAAACAACGGGAAAGAAAGGTTGTAAAATGAGGCAAAACTCACTTCAAAATTGTTTCACTTAGCAACAGAAAATTTGGCCTCGGATGTGATCATAAGTCAAGGACTACCTGTATAAATTTTGATCCTGTGCTTATCAGCATCCAAACTATATCCTCCTGTAAGCACACACTGAAAACTACAAATAACTCTTTGAGAAGGCCAGTGTAATGAACTGTAATGTGTATGCCTTGAGTGAATATTTCCTGTCCTACATACAAAATGTTCTTCATATAGTATTTATTTATTTATTTATTTGATAATATTTATATGCTGCCCTTCTCCCGAAGGACTCAGGGCGACTCACAAGAGTAAAAACAACAACAATAAATAGTAATAAAAAATCTGAATAAAAACCCCAACAATTAAAATAAAAACTCCCAGACAGATCAGTAGTTAGATATACCATCCCAAAGATAGCATTTATAGGAATGTATAATTCCTTTAACAAGGACATTTAGTTAGGATGATTGCTTTTCTCACTTTGCTTCAGTTTTATGTATCTACTGTAAATCCTGTCTAATACTGTAGGGTTTTGTATCTCTTACTAATGTTTAATTGTTTGGTTTGAACCTTGTTGATGGAAGTTGAAGCAATTTTACAATTCTTATTGCGGTGCAGGAAGGAAGCATGTTTACCATGTAAAATACACATGGGGAAGGGATGGAAATTCTGTGTTATGATTAATAATGATAACACTGTACTGTTCTATAAAATACCCTGCTATTGTTCTCACAAAAAAAAAAACCAAAGGAAAGGGAAAGTGTTAACTCTGCACAGTTAATCACAGTAAAGATTACTTGAGACTGTAATCTATCCTATCATCTATTTTCAGTTTGATACACATGATGCTATTGTGGGAGATACATTGGGAGCTAGAGTTTCTCTTGGCAGGAATGCCAAATATGTCAATAACCAACTGCTACCTCACAATAAACATGAGGAACTCAAAGCAAGGTATCCATTAAGCCGCGAAAAAGGCAGGAGAAAGAGGTACTGGCTTAAATTGGGAGGGTGCAATAAGTGTTGTCTACATTTTATAGAAGGCAGTCAACTAATTTAACTGGCTTCAGTCTAGTGTGCAATAAAGATTCTTAATTAGATCTGCCATGTCAAATGTCCAGGTAATTTCTGTTGAATCAGAGCTAGTTCAAGGAGAGACCCGAGAGCTAGTTTGGCTCATGCTGAAGTTACTCTTCCATAATACAGAATTGTTTAACTTAACAAGTTCTGACTTGGTTTCCGCACGCCAAAAATGTAAAGTCCCATTGATCTTTCATGCCAATATGTCCTTTGTCTTTTGCAGGATCCTTTTTCTGTAGATGATTTTGGCCAACTTCAAAAGCCCACTTTAGTTATTACTATGAGAAGCCATTTATTGATACTTAAAACTGTTAAAACTAGTCAAATATTCGAGAGATTTGTGACCATATGAAAATCAATTATCCTCAATTAATATCCTATTCCAGGAGGGGGGGATTCGTTGAGCTCCCATGAACAAAAAGGAATAAAAGATATAGGTTAAATGTAAAAACATTAGAAGCAGTGTTTGAAATCGCTCTGCTGAAGTGTAGGTCCTCAAAACTTGTATACTGCCTGCGCAGATGTAGTCTTTTCAGATGTAGTCTATTCTTCTGATCAGAAATTAAGAAAAAGAACAATACTAGTAATAGCTATATGTAAGGAAATGACAAAGGCTTCCTGAAAATGGCCTGGTGGAATTAAATGTAAATAAATATAACAAATATTGGTTGGTCTTACACAATAACTTGAATTGCAAGCGTTTTAATTCACGGGAGAAATTTTATTTGCATGATTAAATAGAAAGTTTCAGCACCCGCTAGTCTCTCAATCTGTACTGATTACAGATTATTACTCAAAATAGTGATCTGTTAGTACCTCCATTTCCACGTTAGTTATTTCCTGTGTGTAAAACAGTCACTTTTTTGAAAAGCCCAATGGAAGTGTAGCCTAGAGAAAGACAACCAGGGACATTTTCAAACCAGCTGTGTTGGCCGTGCAAAAATTATGGCTACTTTTTTTGAAAAATATACTGATTCAAAAGGTACTTTGTTTGCATCAATGTTTAAATACATGTTTAGTATTCTTCCGGAAAAGCACTAAACCCACTTTCCAAGCAGCCTAAACAACAATGAACAAAGAGGGGGAAGGGGTCACAATGGTGAAGCAGCAGGGAGAAGGACAAGTTTTTCCTGTTCCATGACACAGCCACCCTATCACCACCACCATAGCTACCAGATAAGTATTTGGGTCCAAGTCTCCGAGCTGAGATTGACTTAAGAACCAAACAGGTAAAGAGGGAGAATTCATTTTGAAATGGTTTTGGAAGACTGTGCCCAGAGAGCCGGAGGGAAGGGTTGTGTCCTCAGCAACAGCCCAAAATGGCTAATTGATGCCAGGCTGGTCTGATTGGCCTACAGTCACCTTAACAGCATCACTGATAAAACAGACCACAGAAAGCATGTCAGATTGTATCCACGGCTATGTAAAACCGCTATGACTTGTTGCCTGCTTAAGCACTACTTAAAGTAAGTACACTAAGACCACTTAAAGTATGGTTGGGGATGAGATGAAGGCAGCATCATGGGGATTTAGAAATAAAAAGATTGCTGATGACTGTTTGTGCCATGTCTGGGTGCACATGGAAAAAGGCCCTTGGATAAAATGGCATGTATTTTACTTTTTTGCTTTTATATGATTACACTGTCAGGCCATAATTAAAAGTAATATTTAAACTTTACTGTATTCAGTTTCATAAATAAGTACAATTGAATTGTTTGGAAGTAATTTTCTAACTTTGCTTTGATTCTATAAGCCAATTTGGAGCAGTGCTATTCCCATACCTTTAATAGATTTCTTTGATAATGTATTTCTGTAAGTAATTTATGGAATTGCTTCAGCTGGCTATTTTTTTTTAAATCAATCTTACGGAACCTTCCTTCTTTGCCATTTAGACTTCATAGATTCACACCTTGTGATCCAAATAAAGATTAAGAATCCAGATTTG
Source organism: Stegonotus admiraltiensis (assembly GCA_032468215.1). Lineage (NCBI taxonomy): Eukaryota > Metazoa > Chordata > Lepidosauria > Squamata > Colubridae > Stegonotus > Stegonotus admiraltiensis. Next base: position 292,132 of record JANHZT010006672.1, on the reverse strand, counting down.
GCAGCACAAATCACTTGTAGATTGTTTCCTAATTTCCCTGTTGGAGCCCTTGAACTGTTCTCACTGGAGGTGGAAATTCCTTTGAAACATGAGGAAGTGTTGCAGCAGACCACACTAGAAAAAAGGAAATTAACAAAATCATATCCTATACTTAGTGAGAGAATCTCTTTATTGACTCAAAAGTTTTCTATAGCCCAAACGAGACTTTCTTTTTTTTTTAATGGTAAAATCTGGATCCAGCCCAGTAGGCATAGTTTTGTAGTAAAGTTATACTCCCTATATATAATAAAAGACCTAAACTGTTAAATATTTGGCAGTATCTTTCCAATTTTGTGTTTTGACAGGAAGAGCTGTATTATAGCACAGCCAAAAAGTTATATAAAATGAAACACTTTAAATAAATGTTTGTCCAGCTGCCATTTAAAAAAGGAGGAAGAGGTTAAGGAGAGAAGCCACAAACACCAATCAGATCTGTAGTAAGAAATACGGAAACCTTCCAACTGTAACAAGGAAAAGTAAATCTATTAGCTACAAATTGTATTGGCCTTGTTTCAGACTAACAGCTTGGTAGACGAAATATCAGCACTTAGTGAGGCAGAAGGTTCTCCACAAGAGAAAAACAAAATTAGAAAAGCATGGCAAACTCTTAATAGATTAGTTAGTTGCTTGACCACAAATCAATTTTAGGTTTGCTTTCTTTTCCTCCTTTTCTCTTTAGCAAGTTACAAGGTTTGATATAGGATGCCATGTAAGTGGCCAATAAAGACAGCTGAGAGCTAAATGAGAGCGAGAGAGCAGGGAATGGTTGGTCTGAGTGAGAATCAGGTCACCAATTAGAGCAGGAAACCCTTGCTTCTGGAGCACTATTTTGTGATTTTGTTCTGTTCTAAAGATGGATAGGCTGGGATTCTATTTATATTTGAGAGACTGTTGTAGCTGTATACATTTGCTTTCCTGGACATGGTAGATGCAGTTTATTGAGATGTGGGGACAGCAAGAAGGTTGAAGTTCCAAATAAAGAATGCACGTTTGCAGTAGGAGTTTGCAAAAGCAAGGGTAGCTGGATTTGAACTATTCCTTTTTCCTGCTTTATCAGTTTGGGCAGACTCTTGTAACATTCTGTCAGTGTCTCTTCTATATAGGAAGCTAATCAGAATCAACAGATTTTTCTCAAAGTTGGGTGTGAAATTTTTGAATAATTTTGTTCAATCTAGCTGGAACTGAAGAACTTCTTGAGTAGGCTAAATATCTAGAACTAGAAATGGTATTGGGGAAAAACTAATTATTGTTTCAAATTACCTAATTACCTAGGGTATTCTTGTGATTAGTTGATAGATTTCATGTGAGTATATGAAACACCACTGTTTTTTTTTAATGTAAGTTAGAACTTGAGGGACTGTACAAAATCGTTCAAAAAGGCCATACAGTCTGGGAGAAAGGCTCCTTAAATTGGAGAACCAGGGCCTTAGAGAAAGTAGAGTTATGTTATGATGAATTAGCCAGATCTCAAGTTCAAATCAATGTGTGCTACATTCCATTTTCTGCAAAAACTTCACTTCTGCTAAGGCTTAAAAGTATATAAGTAATTCATTCCTGTGTAGGTAAAAATTCTGAGGAATGTGACTTTAGACATTTGCTGTTAGAAAGCAATACAGTAATTGTTTTACTTATGTGTACTGCCGCTTTTAGTTGATTGTAGAGGTAATTTTTATTGTACTCTATTGACTTAGGTCAGCAATTTTGGTTTATTTAAAAATTAGACATGATATAAATAAATAGATAAAAGTACATTGTATCTCAATTCAAGGACACTTGGAGAAAGCAATTATAGAACATCTCAGGTTTCTAAGATACATTAAATTACAGGATCTGTGGCTGGCCCTAACCTTTCTATCTGAACATGACCACCTCCCTAAAATTGATATTTCAATCCTGTTGTTTGCTCCATTTGAGATAAATGCCCTCCTATTTCAACAGAAGATCAACTGCTTCTTTTAAAGTAGAAGTGCCTGCTCATAGCTGAAAGTACAAAACACGTTTGTGGTATTAACTATCCATTTCTTACTTGAATATGTTTATTGTACAACAATGTGGTTGGCTTTACTCACTTTAAAAGAAATAAGGCTATATGTATGTCCAATAGTTAAATGCCCACATGGCAGGATGATAGGTTTTTGTTTTGTTTTTTTGTATTACAAGTTTTGAAATGGATGTCAAAAAGGGCATGGTTTTTTAAAAAAGGACAAGGTATCTTTTCCTTGTAGCTTATACCAATTGTCCCTTTATGATAACCATGTATAAACAAACTTAAAAGGAATACTCATGCAAAAACTTCAACAAATAAGAAAGAAACACAGTGACTAGCAGACGTACTGGAAAGTCACAGTATCTCAGCTATAAACATCATCATAGGATTGTTGGGAATATATAAAATGGAGTCACTTTGTGTGGGAGATGGGTGGTTTCCGAATGAGAAAGAGAGTGGCTGGCAGGCTGGCTGGCTGAATGATAGAATCATGGACATTGATTTAAGATTGTTGGAATAAAGTACAATATAAATATTCTCTCTATTCCATCTTCATTTGTAAAAAAGTCATAAAATTTGGGGTTCAGATACATAGAATGATATAAAGAATTTTGAAGATCAATGTTCAGTTGAAACCAGAACTGTTCTTGTTGGTACTAATGGTAGTCAATAAGAAAAGAGTTTGGAAGATCGTTCTTGTGTATGATAACTTTGGTGAAATTATTGTAGGCACAAAAATGGAAATGCTCTGACATACTCACAATGGAGGAATGGCTGGTAAAGGTAACCGAATTAGCAGAGATGGCAAAATTGACTTGACTAAAGAGAGGCAATAATTAACATTTATTAGCAATTGGACTTTTTTGCTGAAGGAAGAAAAAATGAACTTGTTATTTATGGGTTTAATAATTAGAAAGGGTAAACAATGGAAACAAGGAGGCTATTTTGTAACTTTACGGAGAGAGGATAAAACATAAATCTACTTACAACTGCTGCTGAGAAGACTGGAACCTTCCCCCATTCCTTGTTCCTCTCCTTTTCCTTGTTCCTCTCCTTTTCCTTTTCCTTTTCCTTCCCTTCCCTTCCCTCTTTGCTGTATTTCTTTTCACTTTTTTATTCATTACTTTCCTTACTTTTCCTTTTCAAAATTCGTATTGTTTTTATTCTTTAACATTTCTTTAATAATATTATTTTTTTTAAAAAAATCAATGATAGAAAAGGCTTGTTGTTTGCGTTTCTCATGAAGTTGAAATGTTAGTAGGAAAGCAGTGTTTTTTTTCCATTCAGGATGAAGGTTCCCTCTTCTCTTTTGCAGAAACAGAAGCTCATATAAATGTTGCAGATTCCAACACTTCAAATACCGTTTAATGCAGCTACATTATTAAACATATGCTTCATATTTTCTAGTTGAATTTATGATCCAAGAGTATTAACTTAGGGTAAGCAAGCTGGTACCATCTTATGTTTCAAACTACAGCTCTTAAATATTTTGAGTCTTGACTAAAGTGACAGTTATAGTCTGAAACATCTGGATGTATCCTTAAATCCAAGAAGAAACTGTTACTCATTCCCTTGCAGGGTCGAGCGGAAGATTTTGGGCATTATCTGCATGATAAAATCGATCAGATCCGGAGCAGTTTGGGTGTCTGACTGGGTAGATTCGGGTGGGATGACTGAGGTAGGTCTTGAGAATGTTATCTGGGGGGAGTTCAACCCTGTGACTCCCGAGGACATGGACAGGATTCTGGGGCGGCTGAACACAACCACATGTTTATTGGACCCGTGTCCC
>JANHZT010006672.1:248627-273650 GCA_032468215.1 Stegonotus admiraltiensis | reverse complement strand
CCAGGCTTAAAGTGGCCAAGCTTGGAGACCCCTGACCTCAATGATTAAGAATCTACAGACTTTTAGGTTACTTTCCCTTCCTGTACCAGTTTTCCTGACCTAAATAGTTCTTTCGGGATAAGCGCTGGGCTTTTTAGTCCTCATGGTCGAATTGGCCAGAGACTTAAGAAGTAACATAGAGAGCAAAGCAAGGTAGATAGGAAGCTGAGGAGCAAGCACACTGAGGCATGACTTCGAGGCCAACTTTTATGACAAATGGGCCTGTTCTATCCATAGATGGAACCTGCCGTAAGGGAGAACCAGCTGAAAGAATACTGCAAGATGGTGCTGGCAGAAATAGGGACTTGTTAGGGAGGATTGGAAGCAGTCGGGTCAATTTGAGATGTTGCTGACTCCAGAGAACAGGAGAGGGAATGAACAAGTATAGTTGGTGCTCCAGTGCCCACAGTTGCTGAAGCATCTGTGCGTTGTCTTGAGAAGGCAGAAGAGAGCGGTGAGAGTTGAGTGTCCTGAACCCGCTTTCAGATGCCACACTTTATACGACACATAGGCAAACAAATTGCCCCTTTAGTTCATTGCCCCTGATCGGTCTTTCTGTCCTGAATGCTTTTTACTATTAACTCAACAGGTGCAAGCTTTTTAGCTGTGGCTGAGATTAGATTTTCATGAGAAGGTGAAGAAAAGTGGACGTCATAAGAGTTGTTGCTTGAGGCTCCCCAATAGGGATCTGCATTAGCTTTTCCAAAGAGTAGGACACATTTTAATTCCTTAGGAAGCCATGAAAATTTCATGTGGCAAAAAAGCATCTTCACTTGCTTGTTTTTGGTGCGCAGAGATAGCTGTTATTTCGACTAAGCAAGTAAATGTGGCTACTTCTTGCAACTGCCATTTCATTTGGTGATCAGATAGTCACACAGTAGCTATCATTATCACTACTGGAGAGAACAATGGGTTTTTTTTTAATTTGTGGGGTACACACCTAAGAGACTCAAGCTACCTGGGAATTTCTTTGTTGTGACAGCTAATGTTCATAAGCATCCCTTATTCAGGTAAATACCAGTGGTAGGGTAACTGGAGTGGCAAAGGAAGTAATGCCTCAGACAGCTGGCTTTTCCCCCCTTGTCCTCGTATACTTTATTATTTATACTTATCTTTATTATTCTGTAAGTTTATGATAGTATATTGTAGCAGCAGTGACGATCATAAGAATATAGAAGAGATTTTGGGTAATGGAAACTGGCTAATGATAGGCCTCTTTACATATTACAGATGTTAATACCTTCACAGCATTTATAATAATGTAAGCATGAATAGGATTACAGTCATAATTGCTTGCTGCAGACATTTATGAAAGTTTTTTGTAGCAATTCATAATATTATATTGGATAATATGGAACCTTGGATGGATCCTTTCACTATCATATGTGCACAAGTCCATAATCTAAGGAGTTGTATTATAATACTTAGTCATAAGACATTGTTCTCAAAAAGAAATGGTTTATTGTTAATGCCCTTTAAAATTCTTTGTAAACCCCACAGTTGGCATCATTTTACTTTCCTTTTTAGTGGTAATTTTATTAAAAATTATAATTACAGTAGCAAACAACCTGAAACAAACTAAAAAAACTAAAAGAATAAAAAAAGGTGTAGAAAAGAAAGAAGAAAATGAAAAATTGGAAACCAGAAAAGGAAAAAAGAAGAATATAGAAAAGAAAAAAAAAGAAAAATATATATAATAAAGAAATGACTTCCCATATTCATCCCAAGTATAAATAATTTTAGGAACTTATCATCTCTTAAAATATAGCAAATGATTTCTTATTCCCATATCTGATATCTTTATAAATAAATCCATAAAACATCATCATTTCAGTGCTGATGCCAACAAAAGTCCATGAAAGTTTCCAAAGATAACAACGGATTTATACAAGGAGTACTCAGCTTACAACCATTTGTTTAGTGACCCAAGTTACAAAGGCAAAGAAAAAGTGATTCATGACTGTTTTTCACATGACCGCTCCAGCATCCCCATGGTCACATCATCAAAATTTGGATGCTTGGGAACTAGCTCATATTTAGCTAGTTAAACATGCTAACTAGCTCGATGGTTGCTGTGCCCCAGGGTCATATTATCACCACTTGCAACCTTCTGATAAGCAAAGTCAATGGGGAAGCCAAATTCACTTTACAACCATATTACTTTGCAATTTCAGTTATTCACTTAACAACAGTGGCAACAAAGGTCACAAAATGAGACAAAACTCACATAACTGTCTTAATTAGCAGCAGAAATTTTGGGCTCAGTTATCATAAATTAAGGACTACCTATATTAGCCTTGATCAAATAAAACAGCTTTATATTTCTTCTAGTATTTATAATCTTTAGTCCATTCAAATTTGATTTCTTTTCATTTTTCTTTATCGCTTCTCGTAAAATTCTTCAAAACTTTAACTCTTTTGTAAATCCAGTATTGGAAAATTATATAGGCCAGTCTCTTTGTTGTTTGTATTTTTTTTATTAAGATATCAGTTGGTTTCTTTTGTGTATCTAATGTAATATCTTTTTCCACGTCACTCTGATAGCCTGTTATATTAAAATCCACTTTAAACTTAGTCTTGATTTTGTCAACTAGAACTTGTTCCTCTTCCATAACATCTTTTAGACACAGTCTATCTATAGCTGCAGACACTATTCAAATTAACTTTTGGGTCAATTGTTTAAAAATATCTTTCAATATGTTCAATCTTAAGATATTTTGCTTCACTCTGTAACCGTAAGTTGAATTTAACTGTTCTTCTCCTTTAATTGTAATCTCTAGTTCCTTCTAGTTCCCTCTAGTGTTCAATTTTTAAAGCCTTACTTTATTACAAGTAGTCCTCAACTTATGACCATAATTGAGTAGGAATTACTGTCATAAGTAATTACAGTAATAAATCAAGACACTCTAATGACTGGAAGTAATTTTCCATTATTTTTTGCAGCTGTCGTTAAGCAAACACTGTGGTTGTTAAGTGAATGCTGCAGTTGTTAAGCAAACACAACTTTTGTTAAGCATACCCATTCATTTGAACGGGCATTTTTTCCAGAGCCCTGCAAAAATCTATCATGAATGATTGGAATACTGTGACTGGTCATAAAGTTGGTTGGCTGACATGTCATTTGATCTCAGGGACGGCAGCATGATCATTTATGACAGAAATGATAAGGGGATTGTTAATGGACCAAAAAGCACCCATTCCATGGTTGCCATAACTTCAGATGGTCATAATATGACCATTAAAGTGAGGGTTACTATTTTGTTTTTTAATTCAAAAGAATTTTTTTTTCCATAGGAAGGATTTTGTATTAATATTTTATTAATTCCAAATCTTATTTCAAATTTATCTGGTTCCTTAGTTCATTTGTAACTTTCTAAAATCAAAATTTTAATTACCCTTTTGCTATTTTGGTATATTGGTGCTATAACCAATGTACCTAAAATCTCCCTTCAAGAGCATTCAACTGAATAGGTGAAATTGAAGAATAAAATGGACTGAAATAGTGTATGTGTAGACCAGGAGGGAAAGCATAGATTTTTTTGTGCACGCTATACACTTTTGTTTCTCATGAATGGAAGTCTGATCGCCTAAATAAAGCTTGAGGAAAATAAGGAAACATCCATGAATGAATCTAGTTTTATTTTTTAAATAGCCAAATGGGCATGCATTTAGATAAACTACTGGTCTATATTATGTCCCATAGTCTAAGAACATATTAGCCTGTTTCCATTAACAGTTATGTCAAATCCTGGTGACATTTCAACCAACTGTTCTACTCTATTTGAATAAAATTAGAAAATGCTTATTTAGTGTCAAAGCAATGACAAATGTGTATACCTTCATACACAATAACCTCATAGTCATTGAGTAAGTAAAGGCTTCCCACTGATGATTTGATATCAGACATGATTTTCCTTACTAGAAAAAAAGGAGGGGATATTTGCAATTGTTTCCCTCCCTGTTTATTTAAAACACACATAAAGGGATGTTATTTTATGTTGTAATAAATGAAAAAGAATGCACTTAAAGCAGTTGCAGAGGATTGGAAGATGCACAGCCACCGACTATTTCTATTGAATACTTCTGTTTGTTTCAGATATTGGAAAGAATTGATCTCAACAGCTAGGACCCATGGCAGCCTAAGTAATTAGAATGAATATAAGATAATCCTTTTTCTAACAAAGAACTAATTGTTCCAAAGGAATTTAATAGATCAAATGTATCCCTAAGATTTCCAATCCAATGTTAGTTTCTTGAATGCAGAGTTCTTTTTATGAAAATAATTGCTCCAAATCTCCTTTGTCTTTACTTAAAAGCTACTCTAAAAAGCTTGATATTCCTGTAATTAAATTAGAAGTAGGATAAAAAGAAAAGAAAATACCTTCCCTCCATCCCCCACTAACTTTCATTGTGGAAAATCAATTTAACTGAAATGACTTTAATGAAAGAAGTCTCACTCACTGGAAGACTCAGTTGGATCCAAGTCTGTCATGAATACTATTAATGTCTTCTGCTTAGATTAGGAGTCTGTGTTGCTAAGTCTCTGAAAGAACCAACACACCAACAACAGTTTTGATGGAATCTGGCACTATTGTAATTTTTTTACATTCTTAATAGTAATATTAATTCATGACCCAAACAACATTTTATACTAGCCTACCAAACAGCACAAGCAAACATTGTCCTTGCATAGAATTACAGTATATTCATTGTTGCCTAAATCTTAAGTACGGCCTACAACTTGATGTACATCTTAACTTATGCACCAGAAATGCTACATTTTTGTCATGGATTTACATTGTGCTTACGTTTTGTCTTCTAATTTTTTCTTGTTCTATTAATACAGAGGAACAGAATATGGATTCAGCTGAATTATTTGATGATGAAGATAATACTGATGGTACTGTTCTTTAAATATATTTCCTTATCAAATTATAATATTTATGTAACCAAAGCCAATATTTATTTTGATGTAAGTATTGTAAGAATTATTGGGCAATTTAATGTATAAATGTTATTTTTTCACTCTCCTATTAATTTTTAAAAACTTATTCTAACATCTTATGTACATTGTGAGAAAATGGAGATTTTATACATAAATAAAAATAGATGATAACCAAACCCTTTTATTATCAGAAACTATTAGCAAAATTATGATTGGAAGGTTCACTGGTTCTTGATCATTCTACTGTCCTATATCAGCAATATGAAATATGCCTGAAGCCAAATGTAAAAAATATTTTCAATCTGAAGGTCAAAGTGAGTCCAGATAAGATTTGAGGAGGGTCATAGCCCCAAGAGGTAGGACCATATTTCAGATGGCAACACCATCTTACTATAGACATATAACCTCTAGCATACATTCATAAGCAAGACATTGAATTCATAGATTAGTATTTGCATATTCATTGTAATTATTGTCATAGGAGAGTGATTTAAAGCCTGATTGAAGCTGGTGTAGGAGTGTTTTTTAGAGGAAAGTTGCAGTTTTTGAAGTTGAAAGGTTAGATTTTTTTTTTCTTTCCTTCAATGCCCGTCTTTTCCATTATTATTAGCATAACATATTGCCAGTAACTGAATTTGATGTAAAACCTCGCAGAGATTGTAAAATTCTCCCTTTTATCTTTTCAGGGTTTCTTTATTTTTTTAATCAGTTTTTTCCTATGGAGGGGAAAGGGTAGGGTTTGAAAAGAAGGAATGGGCCTCCTAGATATTTTTCAGACAAGTTGAGGCCAACCGTGTGGTTGCACAGATGTGCACACCCTTCAACTAATACTTTGAAGCACCTTTTGATTTTATGACAGCATTCAGTCTTTCGGAGTAGGAGCCTATCAGCATGACACATCTTGCCTTTGGAATCTTTGCCCAATCTTCCTTGCAAAAGCACTCCAAATCTGCCAGATTTTGAAGGCATCACCTGTGCATAGCCCTCCTACAAATCACCCCACAAATTTTCAACTGGGTTCAGGTCCAAGCTTTGGCTTCGTTATTCCAAAACTTTGATCTGTTGGTAAAGCCATTCGTTTGTTGATTTGGAGGTCTGCTTTGGGTGATTGTTGTGTTGAAAGGTGAAATTCCTCTTCATCATCAGCATTTTAGCGGCAGCCTGAAGTTTTTGTGTCAAAATTGACTGATTATTGAACTGTTCATAATTTCTTCCACCTTCACTAAAGCCCCAGTTCCAGCTGAATAAAAGCAGCCCCAAAGCAGAGTGCTGTCCACCACTGTGTTTCACTGTGGGCATGGTGAACTTTTGGTGATGCACAATGTTTTTTATTGCACCAAATACGCTTTTGGGAATTATGGCCAAAAGGTTCAACCTTGGTCTCATCAAACCATAAACTTGGAAATTGTTTTGTATCCTTCTCTTGACTGATAAGTTCCAACAATATCCATTTGATGCTTTGTAAGGTCTTTGCAGACCAGGCCTTTTGCTGTAAGAGGCAACTGAATAAATGTCAGAAAAATCCTACTAAAACAGCTGAACTTTATATTGGCTTGATCAGAATAACTTGAATTAATGGCACCTGTGTACTGACTATTATTTACCATCAGTTTGAATGTGATTGGTTAATTCTGAACACAACCACATTCCTATTTATAAGAGGATGTGCACACTTATGCAACCATATTATTGTACATTTTTATTGTTATTTCCCCAGAAAAAAAGATTTCAGTTTGTTTTTCAGTTGAATTGTACAGCTTATATATTACGGTAAGGGTGGAAAAAATTCTGAAGTCATTTATCTTAGTCTGATTATTTTACATCTGAAAAATCTGGCATTTTAACAGTGGTGTATAGACTTTTTATATCCAGTATATGTATGAGTGTATACAATATCCTCATTCTCTTCAGGTTAGGCAACATAATATGAAGTGCAGAAAAGCCCTCCCCCCCCCAAAAAAAAAGGAAAGAAAAGAAAGGCAGAAAAGCAAAGAAGTGGAAATCTAAGTAAGCTGCTCTTACCCCACCATCCATTGTATTTTTTATATCCAGTGTATATCATATCAAAACACGTGCCTGGAATTAGTAGTTTATGAATTTCCTGTGATGTCTGTGTTACTTTAGGTATTAAAAATAATATGAAAGGAGAAACTGATAAAGAAGATGAGGTGCTAGACTGCTCTGTGATTTCAAGACCTGAAAAAAATTCACTGGATGGTTTAATAACTTGCCTACAAGACATCAACAAGCGAAAGCGAACCTCATTTGGTTTGGATGGTTCAGGAAACCACAAAGAAATCCTGTCAAGTGTGAAAAAAAGAAACATTACACAAGAGGTAACTTCTTGCATATAGCATTTTAAATGTATTATTTTATCTTTCTGGGATTATTGATAAATATACATTTATGATAAACATTTATATCAACAGTGAAGTGTATTTCTTCAGACTGAAATAATTTTTGCTCTTGGTAAAGCCCTACTAATCAGGTATATACAAAAGTATGAAGGCTATTGCTTAATGCATTGTAAGCCGCCGTGAGTCTCCGGAGAAGGGCGGCATATAAATTGAACTAATAAACAAACAAACAAACAAATAAATAAATAAATATCAACAGTGAAGTGTATTTCTTCAGACTGAAATAATTTTTGCTGTGAAGTTCAGTTCTTGCATTATGGAAGAAACTACTGTATAAATAGTATATTCAAAAGTTCAAAAGACAAGATTCAAAACAGATTTTTTAAACTATTATTAGATAACATTTATTTAATACATGAAGTGCACTACATTAAGGCAGATTTTATATATTCAAACTAGTAATTTAATATGTCTGTTTCTTCATATTTTTATCATTATTTATTGTAATTATGGCTGAAATTAGAATAAACAGGTTTTATCAATATACAAGTAAGTATCTGACATCGTTTTGTGCAACTGCTCCTCAAAGATTAATCATTGCTCTTATATGTTGAGCCTTGATATATATACAATCTTGGGTTAGTGAAAATAAATGGGAATATTTCAGCTATTTTTTCTGGGACAATAAAACTTATTTCCTTGTGTTTTTAAGATCTAATGTTCAGTGAATGTTTGCCTTTGCAATATTTGCCTTTGCAATATTGAATAAGCATTAGGCTAGTAAAAAAATACCATCAGATTTTAAAGTGTGAATATTCACATATGTTTTTATGTTTTCCATTTTACAATTTGATATTGATGTTGTGAGACAAAATGTGTTTGCAAAATATAGAAATCTGTTGTGTACTGAATTACTGAAGACACACAAACAATGCAAAATATTAGTATGAATTATGACCTCCTAGATGGAGAAATTCAAGAAATAATGTATATCAGATACAAATTTATATAAGCATTTTGCATTATTTTGATGAGTTCATTAACTCAATATGGCCATCTGCAGTTTCTTTGACATTTCCTGTATTTCCTTTACCAGAAGATACTTATTTACAAAGAGATACCAATTTGGACATCATATTAATTCAGTTGTTATACATGATAGCTTAGATTTAAAGGTTCATTGAAGGACTTCTGTTCATGGAAATCATTATATTGAATGGGGGATGCCAATGATTAAAGGAAATAAATAAAGGAAATGATTTTCCAAATTCTTACATATATATTCACTGTTCCAGTGGGAAATCTAACCTTGCAAATGGGTGAAACAAAGGTACTCTGAAAGAGCAGAGAAAAAATAAGTCACATTTTTTTCCTGCTGGTGATATTAATTAGGATCCAAGCAAATGACTCTGATATGGGAGGGAAATGCAGATTGTTTGAAAGGAGCACTTTGGGAAGCGTGTTAGCATGAACAAAACATTTCTCCTTGAACAGTTAATAGTAATAGCAATAGCACTTAGGCTTATATACCACTTTACAGTGCTTTTCAGCCTTCTCTAAGCAGTTTACAAAGTCAGCATATTGCCCCATACAATTTGGGTCCTCATTTTACTCACCTTGGAAGGATGGAAGGCTGAGTCAACCTTGAGCCTGGTGAGATTTGAACTGCCAAATCGCAGGCAGTTGGCAGGCAGCAGAAGTAGCCTGTAGTACTTCACTCTAACCACTGCACCATCGTGGCTTGTTGTTCTCTCCAGAAAGCTTGATGTCACTGCTTCGATGGATTTGCCAATCGATTGTGCATGTAAAATACACTGTTTCGTGGAGTAGTTAAGGTACTGGACTAGAAACCAGGAGACTGAGTTCTAGTGCTCTCTTAGATGTGAAAGCCAACTGAATGACTTTGAGTCACCTTATCCCACCAATGTCAAACTCCATAGTCATAACGTGAAGTTTTGTGGCATTTTTTCCATTCGCGGAGCTGGGGTGGGCATAGCCTGCATGTGATGCATCCAGCCTGCGTGCCGTCAGTTTGACACCCCTGCCTCAGCCCAACACCTTACATGGTAGTTGTATGGAAAATTGTAGGGGGGAGCATTATATAAATCCCATTTCTTCAGAATAAAAGGATGATGAAGATGACAATGATAGGTGTATTCAAGCAACACTTCCACAGGTACTGGGGAAAAGCTTGAATCAGCTGTGGCAAGCCTTTCAGAGGACTGAACTGTTTTAATGCTTCCAAGAAGAAATGTTTTGCTTCTGTTTTATGATGTGATACGTTTTATACAACCATAATTTATTTAGATGTATACTTTTCCATATTATCTCACAGTGCTCAGGGTGGCTTCCGATAATAAAATCACAATTAAGATAATATTAGAATTTTGAACATTAAAATAACCTTAAACATTATTGTTAAAAATATAAAAGTTCTAAAAATATTTAAGGTCAAATCTACCAGGATCATTTAAATTTAACAGAACACTTTTCCCTGGAACTCTAATGCTGTGGAGGTTAGGTTTAGAAAAAACAAATAGCTCAGAATTACTCAATGAATTCGTAAGTAGCCTTAAACATGTGTCACCTTGGCACTAATCTGACAGTGGTTTTCATACTTTGGGTCATGATAAGCCTAGAAGGCACAAAACTCATACCATTACCCTGCACAGGGATTTATGATTAATAAGAAATGGGGAAGGATTGAGAGGAAAGGAGAAAATTATAAGGATCAGGCTGGAAGGGAAAAGCAGATGGACTGTGATTATTAACTTGGAGCACCTGCACTAAGCCACCATATCCTGTTTTGCAACCTGCAGTATATTTAGACAAATTTAAGAGAAGATAACTTAGGGTCAGGTAAGGGCTCAAAGAAGACAGAGTCAAACTATTCTCCAAAGCACCCAGTGGTGGGTTGTTACCAGTTCAGTCCAATTCTTGCGAACCGGTAGTAACAGCAGCAGGAGGCTCCGTCCACCCGCCTGGACATCATCACAAGTGATCTGCGCATGCGCAGAAGTGTGCATATACAAGCGAAGCACATGAACGCACACACTCCCATTGAGAACTGGTAGCAAATGTAAGTGGAACCCACCCCTGAAAGCACCTGAAGGTAGGAAAAGAAGCAATGGGTGGAAACTAATCAAGGAGAGAAGCAACTTAGAACTAAGGAGAAGTTTCCTGACAGTTAGAACAATTAATCAGTGGAACAACTTGCCTCCAGAAGTTGTGAATGCTCCAACACTGGAAGTTTTTAAGAGGAGATTGGATAATCATTTGTCTGCAGAGGTGTAGGATTTCCTGCCTAAGCAGGGGGATGGACTAGAAGATCTCCAAGATCCCTTCCAACTCTGTTATTCTGTTCTGTTGTATGGATAGCAAATATAGGTCTTTATCATTCTGTTCTTTCATAGTTACTGCTAGAGTAGCAGATAGAAGCTGTGGACAGAAAAGCCTTTGGCCAGTTGTGATTATTTCTCAGTTGAACACCTTGGACCTAGAAGCATTCAAGACCATAACTCATAATCTTGTCCTCTCTAGAATAGATTATTGCAATTTACTTTATGTAGCACTGTCCTTGAAGACAATTCAGGTGCCACAAAATGCAACTGTTTGCTAGCCCATCCAACAAATTAATTCCTACTTTGCAATAGTTGCAGTGATTAATAATACACTTTTGAGCCCAATTCAGGGTTGCTAAGAAGTCCTTTACAACTTGGGTCTTCTGTTACTTTTAGCATCTTCTCCAGGGAGACTCTGCCTGCCATATGCAGTCTAACCAGGAAACACTGCTCTTCCTTCAGAGATCAAGTGGGTTGTGATCCAGATGATCTTATCAGTGGTGTTGAAGATGTTTGATTCTAAAAGGCAGAATTTATCTACCACTTGAATATCTTCATTGTCAAATCTAATATTTTATAGACATTTCATTTGAATTCCATAAGTATTAATGGTACTAACATCATTTTTTTCTTGGCCCTTCTAGTTTTTGGAATAGTACCTCAGATCAGTGAGTGTAAACAAGCATGCATTTATGGACAGATATGCAAGTGTTACCTAAATATATTTATAGGAGGAAAATTTCTTGGGAATCTTTTAGCCGGCAATCTTAGGTTGACAAGATAGAGAAGCAATATTACATGGAATTTTAATATATGCTTCTTCTGTTATTCTGTTAAATAATTTTGTTTTATTTTTTGAATATTAACACATTCAGAATTGTCTTCTGATCTAAATAGTAAGCAGTAACAAATGCCTACTAAAATAATATTCTGGTTAATGCTAGTTAAATTAAGATTAATTTAGTTGCACTTAGTCAATAGATATAATAATTTATGATTTAATGGAATGTTACTGACTTTTAGAGAACTAAGTTCAACTAACCTAATCTACAACTGATCTTATGACAAATTAAATTAAATCAATGCATTGTTTAAATTCAGATAATGTATTACTTGTTCGTTAAGGATAAGTTAAGAATTTATTCAAAAGTATTTTAAACTAATGACCTGTTTGTTTATTGAAAGGATCAGACCTCAAACTTGAAATGCAGAGATGGATTGCCTACTCAGGAAGATGTTGAACAGCCAAGCAAGAGCAAAAATTCCAGTCTAACATGGATTTGTGAAGAAACTTTGAATAACACAGTTATGCCTTCATATAAAAAACCTCTTTATGGGATCTCTCACAAAATTACAGAGAAGAAGACCTTGCCAGGAACAGAACAGTTTACCACCTTTGAGTTATTTGAAAAGATTAATCCTAGCAGTCCCTCCAATCTTAGGACTTTGAATGAGCAGCGGAAAAGAGAAACAAGCAATATTACTGCCGAATCTGATTCAAATATCTATTCTTTAATACAAAAAATGTTTTATACACTGAATACATTAAATTCTAACATGACTCAACTGCATAGCAAAGTAGATCTGCTGTCACTAGAAGTCAGTAGAATTAAGAAACATGTCAGCCCAATAGATGCTGTTGCAGAATTCAAGCCCCCTCCTGAGTATCAACTGACTGCCTCAGAACTCAAACAGATTATGGATCAAAGTACATCAGGTGGTGATCTGGCTTGCCGATTACTTGTACAACTTTTTCCAGAACTCTTTAGTGAGGATGAATTAAGTAAGGCCTGCACCACATGTGGTTATCTTAACAAAAAGAAACTTGAATCACTTCATCTGCAGCTCATCCGAAATTATGTGGAAGTCTGTTATCCATCTGTGAAAAATCCTGCTGTTTGGCAAGCAGAGTGTTTGCCTCAGGTCAATGACTTTTTCAATAGTTTTTGGGCTCAGAGAGATATGGAAAATAGTCAACCAGATATACAATCCTCCAGTTTTTATGAGTCTGATCAAATTAATGATAAGGATGATGATGAAATTCTACCTATTGATAGAAATACTTCTGTTGCCTCAGAATGGGTATTTGATGCTCAGGATATAAATGAATTTTTAGATGAAGCATCTTCTCCTGGAGAATTTTGTGTATTTTTGCTACACAGATTGTTTCCAGAACTCTTTGATCATAGAAAATTGGCTGAAAGATACAGCTGTTATGGAGAGTGTGGAAAGCAAGAACTTGATCCACAGCGACTTCAGGTAATCCGCAGATATACAGAGATTTACTTTCCTGCTATGCAGGAGAGAAAGGCTTGGTTACAGCATTGTGTTCAGCGAATAAATGATGAACTTGAAAGCATGTATATGGATGACAGTGAGAATGAACAGATAAGAGATGATTGCTACGATTCTTCAAGTTTGCCTGATGATGTGTCAGTTATAAAAGTAGAAGATAATTTTGAATATGAAAGACCGGGTAGAAGATCAAAAAAGATTTGGCTTGTTCCCATAGACTTTGATAAACTTGATATTCCTTCCCCTGATTTTGAAGTCCCTGTCTCAGATTATCTGTTAAGTAAGGAGCAGCTTAAGAATATATATGAAAGTAGCTTGTCTATAGGTAATTTTGCTTCTCGATTGCTAGTTCACTTATTTCCTGAATTGTTTACTCCTGAAAACTTAAGGAAACAATACAATTGTAGTGGCTCACTAGGCAAAAAACAACTCGATCCTGTTAGAATTAAATTGATTCGACACTATGTGCAAATGCTGTATCCAAGAGCTAAGAATGATAGAGTATGGACACTGGAATTTGTTGGGAAACTGGATGAAAGATGTCGTCGGAGAGATACTGAGCAGAGACGCACATACCAATTGCAGCGAAAAGTCCATGTACCGGGACCTGAGAGGAGAGAATTCCTGACCTATGCAATAAACCCAGAACGATTTAAAGAGGAATTTGAAGGGCCACCATTGCCTCCCGAAAGAAGTAACAAAGACTTTTGCAAGATACCACTTGAGGAACTTATTGTTCCTCCACCAGACTTTTCTGTGCCTTCTCTATATTTGCTGTCTGATAAAGAGGTAAGAGAGATAGTACAACAAAGTCTTTCAGTTGGTAACTTTGCTGCCAGACTCTTAGTAAGACTTTTTCCAGAGCTTTTTACTTCAGATAACCTCAGACTGCAATACAACCATTCAGGGGCTTGTAACAAGAAGCAGCTTGATCCTGTCAGACTGAGACTCATCCGCCATTACGTTGAAGCTGTTTATCCTGTTGAAAAGATGGATGAAGTTTGGCATTATGAATGTATACCAAGCATTGATGAAAGATGCAGACGTCCAAATAGAAAAAAATGTGACATATTGAAAAAAGCCAAGAAAGCAAAAAAGTGATATTTTAAGTTTCCAAAGATGGTGACTTCAGTTATTTTGAAGTAGCTTGAGAGGTCAATTGGTTTAGCACTAGGACAACTGATCAATACATTTTTTCTTTCATATGTGTTTACACATGCAGGAATGGGTAAGAAGTTGGAAGTTATAATCCAGTGAGAGTCTCTCTTAAAAGCCCTACTGAAACAAATGCATATGGCGGAAAAATATATTTTATAACTCCATTTTAGTATGCCTTTATGTAGCTTAGATTTCTTGCTGTTTTTTTTTCAGTTACCACCTAACTAAACTGGATCACAAGGAACCACAAATTATTAAGAGTTGCTCTAATAATATATCATCTAAATATAATATTCATCAGTGGAAATAATTAGATGTTATTTTTAATTAATTTTAAATAGTAATTAACTTCTTTAAGACAGTTCTCAATAGGGACCTTTATCATTTGGAAATTAATTAATTTTTAAATATTCCAAATCTCCAATTTTAAAATGTTATACCTCTTTAAAAAGAATGGAAAATCACAACAATTTCTATGTTTATGGATACTCCTTATATCAAGTTTGAATATTAGGAAAGGAAAAATTTCAAAATCAAGTTATTACTTTTTAAAAATAATTTTTCATTTTGTAGTTGATTTGGTGTAAAAATTAAAATTATAATCATGGGGTTATTTAATGAGTGTTTATGTTAAGATTGTAGTATTGATTTCATTTTTTATTCATATAAATTATTGTTTTCTGTATAATCTTGATAAAAGAACTACTGGTATGCGTGGAGATTGTGAAATATAGAATCTTACTCTGTATCAGTAAAAGTGGTGCTATTACCTGTTATACTCACTACTTCAAAAAATACTTGAATTGAGGAATGTGCAAAACACTTAAGTCCATTTTATTTTTATCAGTTAAATTACTGCAGCTTTTAAACTGTTGAAAATATTAAATATACTATCTATATTTTTATTTGAATTATATACTAAGCTCTATCGTATGTTGATTAGTATCTTCAAATACAGTGACACCCAAATAATTTCATTATCACAAAGATTATAAATTTTTCTTTAATCATTGTTTAGTTGATCAAAAACATTGATTATATAGTTCCACTAAATATATGTTCAGTAAACATTAAAACATTTTTGTTTTTTTCCTGAAGAGTATTACATTGTGTCACAATGTGTTACATTGTGCTTTTAATTTTACTGCAAGTCATGAAATTAACAGAATAAAATCATATTCCCAGATTGACATTTCCTTGTATGTGCTGGGTTGGATTATATCCAAGCAAAGGTAACAGTACTTCAGTCCCACTGAAATCAGTCATGACTAACAAGTTCCAGTAACTTGTTCCATGGATTTTTACAAGACTTCCAGATTCAATCCACTGATTTTTTCCCCTCAAATGCCCATAAATTGGTTTAGAAAAAGAAACTCATCCCTGCTTGTGGATTTGCTGTTCCCCTGAATAGTGTAAATTGCATATATGATGATCAGTGTGTACACTTGAATGCTCTAGTAGAATGCTTGTTCAATGCTAAGGATGATGTCATTTACTTTCAATCATTTCTAGTATGACAGACTTGTTCCACTTGCAAATTATGTACCATATTTTTCAGAGTGTAAGACGCACCTTTTCCCCCTGTAAAAGGTGGTAAAAATTTAGGTGCGTCTTATACACCGAATGTAGCCCCACCCACCGACCCCCACCCTTTGGCCTCTGCCTCGCAGCAGTTACGTCCTTGCAAGCAAACAGCAAGGAAAAAACAGCTCCACAAGTTGATTGGATCGGCTTCCCGACTCTCAGCTATTTGCTCTCAGCTGTTTTGTGCAGGGCTCTGTTGCTTGCTACAAAGAGGTAAATTGCTGCAGCAGATTTTTTTTTCCTTGTGCCAATCAAGCTATGCTGGAAACGAAAATGAAAGTAAAGCAGGCTGATTGCTGTAACGAGGCAAAATTGCTCAGAGGCAGAGGGAAAAATTTTTCTTCTTTTCCTCACCAAAAAAGGTAGGTGCGTCTTATACTCCGGTACGTCTTATACTCTGAAAAATAGGGTAGATAACATATATGCAAACATATATATAGGCCTCTTGGAGCTTTGTCTGTGTCCTCAGTAGTGTCTGTGTCACCTGAGTTCTGCAAATGGGTGTGGAGCCTTCTTGGAACTGCGGAAAGGACTGCCTCTCTGTTGAGAGAAAGCTGTTCAGTTTTGACATGGATGGCCTCACCCCTCTTTAAGAGCCCTCTCTCAACAGAGGGGGAGGAATACGACATCATCAGTCTACAACACAGTTCTTTCAGCAGTTCCAAGAAGGTTCCACATCACAGGTGTAATACTCGCCGCATCATGCCATCACGTGTTTTTCCCATTTGCACAGCTGACGTGGGCATGGCCTGTGTGTGACGCATCAGCCCATGGGCCGCCAATTTAACACCCCTGCTCCACACCCATTTGAGCTACTCGAGACCCTGAGGACACAGACAAAGCTCCAAGTAGCCTCAACTACTCAAAGAATGCAGAATGTGGCAGAACCTTCAGGACCTGTATTTTCTGAATTTCAAACAATGCAACTGTCTGCAAGGAATATAAATCCTTCCATTTCCCACCATCCAGTCAGAGCTGAAGAAGCTTCTTGGATGAGAAACGAAACGTCTTCAAAGAAAAAAAAGAAAGTCCAGTTGCCTCTTGAAAAAGCACCTTTGGGATTTCAGTCTGAAAGCAGAAAGATGCTTTAGAGCACACAGGAACACAAGCCAAAGCACATGTCTGCAACTCCCTAAACCACAATTATTTTTTCCTAGGATCATGCAACAGGATAGGAGAGCTGTGTGCCATTCCAGT
This sequence comes from Stegonotus admiraltiensis, assembly GCA_032468215.1. Lineage (NCBI taxonomy): Eukaryota > Metazoa > Chordata > Lepidosauria > Squamata > Colubridae > Stegonotus > Stegonotus admiraltiensis. The sequence continues at coordinate 256,734 of JANHZT010006672.1, read as the reverse complement.
AAAAGGCATCATTGCTTGAAGCATTTGCAGGCAGAGCTACTAGAAGCTGCACACTCTGAAGCACCGTTTTGCCTTCTAATTGAAACTGCTGCACAACCCAGTTTGTTGTGGCAGTGAGGTGTTGATACAATTACTGTTTGTGACACATTTCTATTTATCCATTTTTATAACGTATGTTACTTGGATCTTAATATGTACCACATGTCACTTTAGAAAAAAGTTTTTGTTTTTTCTGTTCTAAAATAATGGATTTTTACTGAATTAAAAATAAAGGGGTAAATGGAATCGTGAGGAGAGAAATGGATTGATTAGAACATTTCCTTTCCTAATTTTCTACCAAATTTCTCCACTTTTAAGTCTTACGTGTTGGCTTTAAAATTCACACTGGCTTCAAGTAAAACAGGTGATAATCTTCACAAATATCACGATGCCAATCTGCATCATCTACTTCTGTTTCTCAGCTGCCTTATGAAGTTTTCTTCTGTACTGTACTGTACCCTGAGAATCCTAGCTGAGTTTTATGTGGCAGTACCACACTACTTTTTTCTGGTCTCAGGGCCAGGGGTGATTTCAGCTTTTTCTCTCAAATAGCTTTCCTAATCTGCTATATTTGTTAGCTGAATGTACCACTCTTAGAGAGTAAAGAAGAAAATATTTTCTGATTTATAATAAGTCAATAAATGTTAATCTGAATGAAAACGTATACATTTATATAGAGGCATTAATGTTATATCCCTCAATTTAGAAATAGCATTTGTTGCTCATCCGAACATGACAAAATCACGTATCAGGTTTTCGGTTCTACTGAACTATGAGAGCCGAAAAGCTGTGGCAGAACCTTCAGGACGTGTATTGTTTTCTGAATTTCAAACAAAGCATCACTTCTATATTGTGTACTTCCATACTTAATTTTATTTTCCTGCTGGGGTTGTTTCCAATCTTCCTGTAATTCCTTCCCTTCCACATATTACTGCAATAAAATAAAAATAAATGTGCTTTTGTTATCTTATTGCTAAAATAGGTACCAGTGAAACTGCAACACAAAATTATGTGTGTGTACAGTATCATTTTGGAAACATTTTAGCTTCCAGTGATCAGCATATCCTTGAAGAGAGCACAAAATGCATTCATACAATTTCTTACATGAAATTTATTGAGCTACAATTAACAATTTTATTTTAATATGGTAACAAGGCTTTTAATTCACAAATATACCATTATAAAACAAGACTGTCTCTGTCTCTGTCTCTCTCTCTATATTTACCTGGTATCTATCTATCTATCTATCTATCTATCTATCTATCTATCTATCTATCTATCTATCTACCTACCTAATCTCCCAGAAAGAGTATATATAAGAGTATATGTAAGAGTGTGTGTATACATTACTTTTTACATTTTCTCACTTTTCCTTAGCTAGTTGGTATGCCCTCATAATTTATGTATGAAAAATATGTCAGCATCTCTGTAAATAGATGGGCCATAATAAGGATGAAATCCAGCCAAAGTCTTCCGTCAGCTGAATAAGAAGCAGGGTGGTTTTAAAGGTGCCTTCACTAAACAGAAATAATGTACTTTGCAGCAGTGAGCTAAATTAAAATCAGACATGAACTTTGGTACAGGGCCTCATGTCTATTCTAATGAGCACCTGAGTTGCCATAGATCACATGTGCATGGAAGACTGAATATGCAGAGCTGCACTGCACACTGACGTAAACAGTAACTCCCATCTATTTCTGTTTCAGAGCTTTACACTCACTGGGTTTTCAAGTGAGAAAATACATGGCAAACTCAATCTAGTAGCACTCGTTTTACTGACATACATGATTCAACTGTAACAGTATCCACTCTATTTTTATAACCATCTTATGCATGAAGGAACTCTGCTTTATACAAGTGAAAATACAGTGGCCAGCAGATTTAGCTACATTCCACACTGCCACCTCTGGATAAAGAGGAAAGCAAATAAAAATTACTTATTTCAGGTTTCATTCCTAGAAATGGAAACATACTACTAATCTATCTGATATTTTCCTTTTTGATGTAAATAGTGATATTGCAAGTGACAAAAATATTCTAAATGTAATGTTTGCCCTTAAGATTAGCATTTGAGTTTCTGGGTCATGTGGTTAAGCAACAGCCAAGACAATTTAAGATCAGGCTTTCCTTTTATTTATTTCTCATAAAAACAATATTTTATTTTTCCCACCCTCTGAAATGAAAATAGCATACAGCAAATGAAAGTCATGGAACAGAAGTAGTAATGTTTATAGTAAGGAAAGTGGCATGCCATCAAATAACCTTTTTTAAAAAAACTTTAACAAAAAATTATATATTATACAATAAATGTGATTGCTCACAACAAATCAATCACAACATGCAATTCATTTTTTCACTTCAATACATCCTGCTTGGGCACCTTTAGGCTTTTCCAGCGCCTCAACACCACTTTGTATTTATCATTCTCATTCTTCTCAGATGCTTTCCTTAAAACAACTCGCATAACTACAGCTGTTTCTGTTTCTTTGTCTTCTCCAAGAATGAGATCCAAGGTATCACCAACCTTTACCTGAAGAATAAGAAAGTGGGGGGAAGGGGAGTGAGGGAGAGAGAGAAAAATAGTCCATTTTTTTCCTTGAGCGACTTGTATGAATAACTTGCCTGACATATTGATTTGAATGCTTTCACTCCCACCATTTTGAAGCTTGGAGGAAAGCTGCCAAGATGACTGTTTAATAGGTGTGCTTTTTTTGTGGCATAAATTCCATGATTTAAGGATGTTGTTGTGCCTTAAGAATGTACGCATGTATAGGAAAAAGTTACTGTAAACTCATTATCAGACATTTCTAGTCCATGAAACGTAAGAGCCACAATAAAGAAGCTACAGCAGTAATATGACACAACACCATAAACCATATACTGCACCCGTGAGTCCACACTTGGAATACTAAATCCAATTTTGATCACTAAGATACAAAAAAGATGCGAGTCTAGAAAGAGCACAGAGAAGAGAAACAAAAAGGGATGTGGAGGCTAAATTCTACAATGAACAGTTAAGGGAACTAGGTGTATTTAGCCTAACAAAGAAAAGGTTTAGGGATGACATGATAGCTGTCTTCCAGTATTGGAGGGGCTGTCACAGAGAAGAGGGGATTGACTTAGTCTCCAAAGCACCTGAGGGTAGGACATGAAGCAATGGCTGGAAGCTTGTCAAAGAGAGATCCAACTAGGAACGAAGGAGAAATTTCCTGACAGTAAGAACAATTAATCAACGAAATGCCTCCCTGAGTTATGGGTGCTCCATCGCTGGAAGTTTTTAAGAAAAAGACAATCTTGGTATATTAAAGTCTTCTGCCTTGAGAAGTGGGTTGGACTTGAAGATCTCTGAAGTCCCTTCCATTCCTATGATTCAATTTTACTATTCCCATTCCATTCCATTCTATAGCTTACAAGCCACAACAACTGGGTTCCTAGAACCAAGCAAAACTCCTTAAGATGTACTGAACAGCAACATGATGTGTATCTGTTACCTTACCTGTAAAATGGTGATGGGTCAAATCAGCCTATTCCCATAACACAGTTCCAGATCAATAGATGGCAGTGTAAGATTGGTAGGATGTGGCACTGAATCGTTTCTGTTCCCCTATTGCCTGAATTCCTTCACTGATTTTCAAAATAATATAGAACTCTTACTCTAAGAATCGAACATCATACCTCTACTGTAATGTGCTAAACTTAATAATTTCCCCATAAGAATCAAACTATTCTGTGATTAAATGGTTGTTGCTATTACTAACTTAATTTCTATGTGATGAATCTACCAGATCTATGACAATTTATAGCCACATACAGCATAATAAAATGTTTAGCTACAGCCCCTAATAAAAGGGACAATACAATATGCTTCAATCCTCCTCCTCCCAAAATAATAATTATCATATACAGAAGAAGCAAAAAGTGCCAATGGCGAACAAATTCTCCAAAGCAAAAGTTTTTTCCAACTTCTGGGAGGTCATTAGTGAGAGAACCAGTCTCAGTACTAGGGGCAAGCTGTTCCACAGAATTTGCACTGAGATGGTGCCACCCCAGTCAACTAAAAAAACCAAGGCATTGGTAGCAGCTTCTGGGAGAAATGTAGGTCAACTCAGGTACCTTAGCCAAAAAACCCCAAAAAAATCCAACAAAGCAGTAACCATTAGCCTTCCTCCTAAGTTACAATTAAAACAGAGTTCTAGTTGAACACAATGATCAAATTAAGAAGCCAGAATTCTTCAAAAGTGAAATAAAATATGAAGAATGTACGCCCAAAATTTTAGATGAACTTACTCCAATTGTTCATCTGGCTTTAAATTATGTCTAAGAGATACATTGAACTAGCTCATTTTTGAAATGCAGTATTAGTTGTATAATACAACATGCAACTGTTTAATAATCTGGTTATCGAAATGTAAGCAGTTCTAGAAATAAAAATAAGCAAATGGCCAAAAAAAATTAATAAACTTTGGTCTCAATGCTGTAAAGACAAATGTCTTTTATATAGTGTTGTGATCCTGTTTCACTATGTAATATTTATGAGAACTAATTCTATCCATGACTTAGGTTATACCATGAATTTCAAAAAGTCTTACCGATCTGCTTTTCTTCCACAATTTTTCTCCATTCAGTCTAAGCTCACCATTGTAGAATGCATCTTCCACTTTGCTTTAAAACAAAAAGAACCCTGTTTTTTACATTTAATATTCTTGCTATATTTTTTTTACAAAAATAAGTACTAAGAAAAACCTTTTCTACCACTGCACCGTATGTATATATATAGCTACATCAGTGTTTTTCAACCTTGGCGACTTTAAGAAGTGTGGACTTCAACTCCCAAAATTCCCCATACAGCAATGCTGGCTGGGGAATTCTGGGAGTTGAACTGCATACATCTTAAGAAGTTTCCAAAGTTGAAAAACTCCAACTTAGATCATATCAATTAACATAAATGATAACAATGTTTCACTTTAGCATTTCCCACTCTAGTGCAATTGATTCACTTTGTATGGACTTCCAGACACAATATGCTTTTACAGAAGGAAAATCAATGTTGCATTTCTTACAGCTAAATAAGGCTGCAACCCTATGCATACTTTTGATAAAAGCAAATCCTATTAAGCTCATTCAGGAAAGGAAATTTCAGAGAACCCAGTTATAAAATGTTACTTCAAATAAGTTAAATATACATTTAAAATAAACAGCTTTCAGGTCAAAATGCCAATCTTCTTATGTGATCAGTTGAACAGTTCAGAGACTGCTGGTTTATGATCAGAAATCAGGAACAATTTCTACTTAAATCTGTTTTGTTACCTTCTGCAAGTAAAATAACAAAGGCTGATAACACATGCCTAATTTTTCTGCTCTTCATTCAAAGCTTTTTACTATGTATATTAAATATACCAATTCCTGAAACAAATGATAAAATCTAAGCAAGAAGCGTGCATGTGTATTATGGTGTCTGGAAGCTTTAATTAGAGGAATAGCCAAGAGACTACAAATTAAGTTGGAAAAATAGTCTCATTAAGAGCTATTTTGTTTGTTTTAATAACCATCAGCGGATGCTAATAGTTCTCATTATTTCTTTATAGCCAAATTTACAGTATTTAACTGACCAGTCTGTTTTCATAGGGATTTTAATCACAAGCTACAAAAGTCATTTTAAACGACCTTCCCCAACTTAATGCTTTCCAGATGCTGTTACAACTAGCACCTGATTGGGAAAGATTGATGAAGAATACTATCTCAACATACTAGTATTGGCAAATCAAAAAAAGTATATTAATAGTCTCCCTAAGTGGGGAACCATTAACTAGCTTTCTCTTAGCAATGTTAAATGAAATATCATTAGCTATATATCTTGTAATCCCTTTACTTACAAGTTTTTTTAAACTTTTAGACTTACTTTCTTGCAATATCTAAACCAGATTTCAAGATTACATCGAATCGAAAAGACTGTACTACTTTCTCAAGGTCTTTGTAATTCTTCACTATGCTGGGATCATCTTCAAACTCATCTTCTGAATCAGTTATCTCTTCATCAGTGTCTTCCTCCTCCAAGTCTTCTTCCACAGTTTGTTTCACATTTTTATGTGAGCTTTTGTTACTTTTGTGTCGGACCGAAATCCCTGTCACACTTTTTGACCATGGTATTAAAAATACATGATGCTGAATGGGAGAAACACAGAAATGTTTGGGGAGAATTGCTGTTCTGGGATATTGGCTTGCAGCACAAAGAAAGGTCCTCCAGGGAGAGCTGAGTTTGTGAGGAGATTTGACCAGGAGTCCAAGCCAGACATTTAGATTTCTAAAAGTGCCAAGAAACAATTTATACCCTGTCATAGCATACCCTGGAACAAAGGATTAAACAGTTAGGGCATTGCAAGTTAGAAATTTTCCAAGATAAATGATGCAATTTCTTACATATTCTAAAACAACAAGAGATGTAGGAAGGTATGGGATTAACAAAATTCCAAACCCATTAAAGAATATGTGGCACTGAATTAATTCAATTTATTTCTGAATACAAACGTGTGGCTCTGTGATGTGATTAAAAAAAAAAAGCTAGGGATTCGGTTATATCTTATACATAAAAGTCATCTACCCACAATCTAAATAGTTAAAAGATTTCTAGTTAGTATTTTTGGCTGTCCTAGGTAGGGTTAGACAACATAATACCAACAGGTACCACTGATGTCATAAAAATCTACAATGCTAACAAAATCATTCACCAAAGTTCTGTATTACGCATTCACAATAACTCAATGGCTTACATTAACTTACCAGCAAATAATTACCCTTTTCATGCTCTGATACTAACACACACAAACACTATTTATAAATAAGGCATTGAAGAATAGTGGGAGAAATTTATTAATTTATCCATGAATCTACTGTTTTGCTGGTCTATGACTAACAAAAATTGATTTGAGTCTACTGTGATGAATCATATTTTAAAAAAGGGGTTGGGAATGAAAACCTCAATGAAATCTTCATTATTTTCTCAAGAGAGTTAGATTTAGAAATGAAGGCCATTGACGGTTCAAACTTTCTTAGGAAAGAAAGCCAAATCTACACATTATTTATTTAATATTTCTTCTTGGGCAGGCAATCTAAAGCAGTTATAATTTTAATGGTAAATTTTAATAAACTAAAGCAGTACAAAAGATGAGACATCGATGAAAAAAAAATCCCAAGGCTTTCACTACAAAGAATGCCCAACTATGAATAATAGCAAAATAACAATAGGTCAATTGAAGTACTGGATGCACAAGAAGACCTCCTCTGGTCACCTTAGTAACCAACCTGCCCTATAAAGGCAAAAGCAGATTGTTAGGTATCCTGTTCCCTGGTTTTCAAGGGCACTCTTTGTCAAACACAAGATCATGAAATTGGTTTGGTAGTTAATTGGTAGCCAGTCAGTTGCTTCAATAAAGATGCAATGTATGCATAGCCAGATCCCCCACTTATCTAAAAATGAGGCTACCAGAGTATGAACAATAGCAGCTAGGTTTCCATATACAGGAAAGACTACAGTCAGTGCAACAAGAGATTTGGGTAGGTGTTCCTTGAAATGTCACTTGGTCTTCCAGTATCACTTACTATTCCAGGAACATCTGAAACTATTCAAGCTCTTGAGTCCACACCCTGGCCAAAACAATAAAAATTTGAAGAAACAGAATAAAATTACACTCCATGGCAGATTCACTAATTCCCCCACCTGGAAATCTATCAACCATGAGCTGTCATGAGAGAATTCCATTTCAGTTTATTGGGTCCCATCCATCCCATACAGAATCTAGATACTCATTCTAAATTTGCCTGTTTTCTTTTAATTTACCGTAGGTGTCATGAAGAAGTAATCTGCATGTCTTTAACATCTGATGACATTTCAAGTCCAAACACCTGATGATCATCATATATATTTTAAATAGCATTGAGGAAAATTAGCCCTCTATGGCAGGGGTCTCCAACCTTGGCAACTTTAAGATTTGTGGACTTCAATTCCCAGAATTCCTCAGCCAGCTTTGAGTAATTGAAGTCTACAAGTCTTAAAGTTGTCAAGGTTGGAGAC
>JANHZT010006672.1:200004-212060 GCA_032468215.1 Stegonotus admiraltiensis | reverse complement strand
AGCCAAGTTTGCCTACCACTGGTCTAGGCTGAATTGGCTAAAGGTGATGATGATAATGGTTTTTCTGTAGAAGTTAGGGGGAGCAGTATCATAACACTTGTTTCATCATTGTAGCATGACAACGGTCAGGCAAACTTTCAGAATGTTTACTCTGATATTATGTAATTGTTGAATTAGAATTTGTTCACACATACTTTTTTTAAAAGATTTTTTTTATCATGCCTTTATGGTTTTTATAAACAACTCAAGGTGTGAACATACCTAATACTCCTTTCTCTCCAATTTCCCCCACAACAACAACCCTGTAAGGTGAGTTTGGTTGAGACAGATTGACTGACCTAGTTTAGTCATACTAGGTATGAGCTTCTACACTCTCACTCAAATATATTGAAGTCCTTGCATTGTTGTGACTTGTCCTTAAAGGCAAACAAAAAACGTTGGCCTTAAGTCAGTCCATTTGTAAGACAACCATAATATTAAATTCGTTTCCTTTTTCTTTGGAAAAAAACCTGTGTGAATTTTATTGCTGTAATACTTCAAACACAGTTCCATATTTCTTCAGCTTCCTTCTTCTTTCTGTTATTCCACAGAAGAAGTTAAACTTTTGTTTCCTTTTTTTTAAAATGGCTGCTTTATTGTCATATAGATTTTTGGACAGTCAATTATAAGATAACACTATATTACACAACTGAGTGATGGATTAAAATCAATGAACTATGGTTTTATTAACAAAAATAAGAACACAGCCTATTTAGAAGTAGTACAACCACTTTCAGCACCATTAGCTGATTGTGCTCTATAAACAACCTGGACCTTTTACATTTGAGTTGAAAATTTCCCTGCCGTGAAGGGCAAAGAACTGATTACTTCTTTTTAATCTCTGCTGTAGCTGTATTAACAATCCCACCTCCGTATAATTATGAATAACAACAAACAAGGCTATTACAGATGTGAACGGTAATTGATTGCTGTTCTGCTAATGCAATATGAATATAATTGACATTTAATTGGTTGGTCACTCTATTTTAATTAATTCAAAGAGAGAGAGAGAGGGAGAGATAAAGCTGGGCTAGGGAAACAATAGCTTGTATATTTGGGTTTAAGAAGTGTTTTCTTCATTCATCAAATGTGGTATTGTTCGATTTTGACATTTCCCAAAAATGTGAAATATAAGATCAAACTATGCAAGGATATTCATAGCCATTTCCCAGCTTATATGACTTACTGTATACTTTTTCTTGTACATGTTTATCTTACTACTGTATCATTATATAAGTGTGTTTTGTTCATAATCATCTATAATGTACACATGTCTGTGCATTTTCCCACACAGTGGATATTTTATGTATATTTTCTAACCTGGGAACCAAACCTGTATGGGCATTTCTCCCAATGTCTCCGCTTATTCTGGAAGATTATTCTGGAAGCTGCTGGAGGAGGAAATGGAGCTTCTACTTCTGGCCCCGCACTTGCCCAGATCACCTTGGTTCGCGGACCTTGTGAACCTATCCACGGCTCGACCCTGGAGGATCCCTCAGAGCAACGTCTCCCTCAGCCAGGGGGTGTTGGTCCATTCGGACCCTCAGTGGTTCCAACTGACTGCCTGGTGCTTGAGCGGAGCCTTCTGAGTGGGGACAACCTTTCCTCCAGGGTCATCAAGATGATCCAGGCCTCGCCCAGAGCCGCAACCAACAGAATTTACAATGCCAGATGGTGGGCCTTTTGTGAGTGGTGTAAAAAAGGGGGATTTAACCCCACGGATGTCTCCATTGCCCAGGTCCTGGAATTCCTTCAGGATGGGCTGGATAATGGCCTAGTCCTGAACATGATCCGGAGGCAGGTGGCAGCCTTGTCCTTCATTTTGACATGTGGAACCAGGGACTCCCTCTCCCAACATCCCATCCAGTGGTGGGTTGCCCCTGGTTCGCACTGGTTCTATAGAACCGGTAGTAAAACTGGTGGGGAGGCTCCGCCCACTGACCCTGACATCATGAAAATGCTTCTGTGCGTGCACGTGTGAGTGAAGCATGCATGCATGCATGGCCCCATTGTGAACCGGTAGTAAAGGTAAGTAGAACCCACCCCTGATCCCATCTGATAAGCAACAGCATCTGAAGGGCCTTCCCTGCCCTCTGGAATAGGAATGGCCTGGAAATCCAAACAGCCCAAGTCTACTGTCCTTAAATATGCCTTGAAATCTTGGCTTTCCCCCCAAACTCTAGATTCGGTAGGATGCATTTGGGGTTTGTCATTTTCTCCTAGTTATTTTTTTTTATTTTGGGGGCAATGTTTTTAATTTGCATACTGCCCAGATTTCTAATGGGTTGTTTAGACTTATAAATTGAAATTATAAATACATAAATAATACTAATTTTGGCATGGGACTTTCATATATGCTAATTTATTTGATGGGATTGTGTGTTTTCTTAGAAAAAAAATGCAATTATGCATTGCTAGATTTTCAGAAGATGGTAGATCCTATCATCATACTTGATCATTTGCTATATCGATTGCAAGTGACCTGCAGTGCTGGGAAGGCCTGAGGCTGATTTCAATTATAGTACATAGACTTCCCATTGCAAGTTCTGGCCTCCAGTCCATATGAAACCTCCAATCTTTTTATGTGCTTCTTGGATTTCCTTCCAGCTGCCTTTTAATTCTGAGTAAGAATCATGTGGAACTTTTAGTGAATTTTTTTTTAAATCCCAACAATAGCAATAGCACTTATATTTATATACCACTTCACAGTGCTTTTAAAGCCCTCTCTAAGCGGTTTACAGAGTCAGCATATTGCCCCCAACAATTTGGGTCCTCATTTTACTGACCTTGGAAGGCTGAGTCAACCTTGAGCCTGGTGAGATTCAAACTGCCAATTTGCAGTCAGCCGGCAGTCAGCAGAAGTAGCCTGCAGTACTGTACTCTAACCACTGCACCACCGTGACTCTTAGTTAAAAAAACAATAAAAAAAAGAACATTCCAATCCCACCCACTTTTTCATAGCCTCACTCAGCTCTCTATTACTTTACTCACTAGGGAAACCACTATGGAATCCCCATGATTCCAGTAAGCATTGCTTCTAGATACCAGAGTTTGCCCTGTCCTCATTGAAGGCTCTACAATGATCTTCCACGAAGAGTACATTTGTTTCTCCAGATGTTTTTGACTGCAATTTCCTTAATCCCTGATCAATAGTCTTCTACACTGTGGAGAAGATAAATGCTGGGGGAAAGGTTTCTAAAGATCTTAGGTTGTTTATGGCCAACAATGTGACTCAGTGCAATGCAACACAATGAATTTTATGACTTATTAATAAGACACAGATCATGCATACACACTGAAATAAATTAATCTGTCGATCCCAATTATGTCTCCTGTGATGGACAGTGGTTCTCTGAACTTCAAGCTAGAATTTTTCCAACTCAACATGGAGATGCTTGAGCCTTCTATAGATTGGTTTTATCAGCAATCTAAAATTCCAAATCAGTGGGTAGAGCATTCATCCCATTATTGGAATGACAATTCTGGGACATTGAAGACTACAGCAAGAGAGTCTTAGCTCTACCTGTTATAAAATGGCTTTGCAGATAACCAAATGTTATTTTTATCAGGTGAGTTCTTTTAGTGTTAGCTTTGCTTTAATGATCATGAATGTTCTCAGCAGAAATGCTACCTGTTTTCTGGTGTGAGCAACCCAAAATTGAAAGATCTTCCCAGCTCATTCTTTCATGAGACTTGGGTAGTAGCGGTATCAGTTAAAAAGAAAAGACAGAAAGACAGGAAAAGAGAGAAAGTTTGGTCTACTGGTTAAGTTGTTGGCCTTGAAATGAGGAAATTGTGAGTTCTAATCTTACTTTAGGCACAAAAGCTGTCTGGGTGACTGTAGGCCAATCACTTCCTCTCAGGCCAACTCACTTCATAGGGTGTGGGAAAATAGGAGGTAGGAGTATTGCATGTTTACCACCTTGCGCTATTTATAAAAATAATAAAGGTGGGATATAAATAGATAAAGAATAATAGAGCTAGGATGCTAGACAGTTCCTTAAAAATCAGAGCTACTCATCTTTTGCTAGGAAAATGACCACTATCATAGGAGATATCTGGAGACACCTGTGGAAGAACAATTTTGAGTAGGAAAATGTGCTTCTCTCTTCTAAATATCTCAATTAGACATAATGTAATCTAGATTCAGGTGTATTTGCATATATTACAGACATAATAAAAACAGAGACTGAAATTAAGAATAAGTCATTCTGTCTTAGCCTAACCAGAGCTGTAGCTGTGGAGATAACCAGAGGCAGGAAAGCTACATATGCTGCCTTGAGCTCCTCAACCGAAAAACAGGATAGATATCCAACAAATAAATAAACTGGCCCACTGGCCCATATAACTAACCCAAAGGATTAGTTTAGCTTCAGACACACCAACCTGTTAAATGGATAATCTATGATCTATTTATCATCTATCTATCTAATCTCTATCATCTATGTGTCTACCAAATCTCTCTTCTTCAAGACAAAGCAAAATTCAGCAAAAGAAATGAAAGCACAAAAATAAGGAAGTTATAGCATTCCTTGTAGTGGCTGGTAAGAAAATGTTCATGTCTCAATGAGTTGGGTCATTAGAAAGCACTTGCAGCTGCTGGCACATAGACATGACCTTGTAACCAAAGGAAAGAGCAGCTAGTTGAGTAAGCTGTATGATCCAAAGTCAGCCAGATAAAAGAAACAGGTTTTGATTCTCCCGCACTTTTATGTTGGTTAAGGAATTTTCCAGTTGAGATGCTTTCACTGCTTACCTCTCATTTTGGATTGCCTTCCTTTAGAATTCCTGATTGAACGTTGAACTACGATTAAGTTGCCCATGAACTTGAAGACTACCAAACGAAACCCCTTCAATCTTCCTTTCCTTCCAAAGGAGCATCAACTGGGACTAAGAGTGAATGAGAGGAATTTCTGACAAATCGGTACTTAGTGAACAGTAAAAATGTGATTGTCAGTGGCTTCAAAATTACCGTAAGTTGCAAATTGGAAAAAAACACAGTTCAAACAATAACTGGTTAGGATGCCTTTAAGAGGTCTTGCAACAATGAAAGTTGGTCTTACCTCATGAGACAATGGCCACATTTATGGTACTTAATATACTCTTGTATATTAAAAAAAATTAGCACAGAAGGAACTTCCATACCATCTCCATTTCTGTCCCCCTTTATTCTCCCAAGTAAACTATAAAACCCCCAAATTTCATTTTGACTTCTGAGGAATTGCAAGGATTACTCCATCCAACTAACCAATGGGAGAACACAAAATATCAGTACTCTTTCTGTCTTCCATCCTTCCTTTCCAGTCCCTCATTTGCTTAGGAAGACAAAATAAGGCAAATGCATGCAGAAACAATAAAATGCCTCCCATCCCAAAATGTTTGAATATTTGAAATCAGAAATATTTGGGGAGGGAGAATAAAATTGCAGAATACTTTGGCCCCAGGAGGAAGGGGAAAGCTATTATTATAGGGGGTTTTTTTGAAAAAAAAATTTTTTTTTAAACATAAACATAAAATACATCTTTTAAGAACGAAGTCTTGATCCGGTCATGGATAGGTACATTCGCTTAAGACTCTTTAATGACTCTTTCCCAAATTTCCTCCATTACGTCTTTTAACATAAAAATCAAAACACAAATTTTTAACAGATATTCTAACATCTTAATCTATGTATTTACCTTATTATTTTATCACCACAAATCTTAATTTCCAAATAAACACAACTCCATTTTTATTTCCATTTATAAATCAAATTTCTATCTATACTCCTTAATCCCTAGACCCATTTCATCAAGTCTTTAAATCTTAAGCTCTGTTAATTTACACCTAATTTTCTTAAATTTATCATCTATTACACTTTTCATTTTACACAGTCATTTCATACTCATCTCGCTTCATTTTAATTATCTTCCAACATATTCTTCTTCACTCCATATCTATTGTTTTAACTGATTTCCAACATTTTTATATTTAAACTATTTTCCAGCAAATTCTCCTCTAGGCCTCCATCTATTGTTTTGGCTAATTCCCAGCATATTTCAGCATATTTATCTATTATTTAACTGTTTCCCGACATATTCTTCCTGGGTGATTCCCAGCATGTTTCTAAGTGTTAATCATTTCCAACATACATTAAGCTCAATCTTAATTTCCTACTTAAATCTGTGTGTCTTGTTTTACCATCCAACAATACATTAAGGATTCATATTTAATCATATTTACCATTCTCAGTTTTGTTTACAATTTAACATTGAGACATATTGCATTAAACATATTCCCCACATATTCTCCCATAAGCTAATAAATTTTCTTAGGTTTATCTCATATTCGTGTATGCTCTCATTGTTCTATAAAAATATCATTTTTATCCACCTTTGCATTAATTTTCTATTTTAATTACCTTGTTTTATTTTCCATCTTTGTTGCTCTATATAAACCTCCTGTTTATATTCAAAATTCATTTAAACATTACATTTTCATTTTTAATCAAACTGTTTTATATTCTTATTTCACAACCAAATATATTATATTTCTTCATTTCCTTATCTATCCATAAATATTCCATTTCAAATTTAGTCTTGCCAAATTTAAAACTCTATATGTCATTTTAATTCTTTAATTACTTCAATGCAAAATCCGTCAGCTTTCCTTCTTTTGTTCCTGCGCCATTTGTCTTCTTTTGTTCCTGCGCCAGTGTTTCAATTTTAATAATTTCGCTATATTTCTTCTTTCTTTCCACCAATGAAACCACCCGTAGACAGAATAGGAATCTCCAGAACCAAAAACCCTTGATTATTTTCAAAATAATTCAGAATAAACGTCAAATCACATTGTTTCTTTTTCAAATAGAAGGTGAATCTCTGCAATCCACACTTTCCCTTAGTCACGGCAATCTCCATTTTGTTACAGTTATGTAGCCATCCGTTTGACTCTCCTCTTCTAAATTTTAAAGGTGTTAAATTCCTATTTGTCCCTTTTTTTTCTTTCTCCAAAAATCAAGTCAGTTCCAGTTTAGAAAGGTTTCCCCCAGTTTTTCTAGCGTGTCTCAATGTTCAATTTTTCCAAATTGGTCTGTATTAAGATAAATTCCTTAATGGGTCTTTGCCTCCTGTAATTACTGTAATTAAGGCTAGGGGTCTTACTAGTAAAAATCCATACTCTAACGTTGTTTCTCGCCTGGGTTGGTGTTGCTTACCTGGTTTCAAAGCACATTGTTCTTTTCTTCTTTCCTCCTGCACATTTCTTTTTTCAGTTTGTCCTGGCTTCGTGGCAGCTGCCATGGCTGCTGCCCCCCTCCGCCAACTCACAGAGGGTTCCCTCCAACCTCCAAGGAACTTGCCTGTCCCTTTTGGTCATCCAAGGCACCTCTCTTCTCCCCCCGTCTCTGCAAGACGAGTTTGGTCCGAAGAACCATCGGCGGCTGTTTGGCAGCTGGGGTTTTTGCGGGACTCATCAGAGCCTGCTATTTCCTTAACTGTCTCGCCGCGATACCAAACCGGATGTCTATTATTATAGTTTCAGTCAGTTACTCTCTCTCAGCACAACCCTCCCTCAGAGGGTTGTTGTTATGGGGCAAATAAGAGAGGAAGTGTTTTGGGTATGTTCTCCAACTTGAGTTATTTGTACGAATAATAAATGTGGGATATAAATAATCAAATACATTTTTTAAAAAATAACTCTTCATGGAGACTGGATTTCTAGACCTTTTAAAGCTAATAAATAATATTAAAAAAAAATAAAACTAAGTCTCTGGGTGTGAACAGGATGGATGATTTGGCTGACCATCAATACAATGAAATTGTGTCTTTGTTCCTGGTATATTTGACAATGAGCTTCAGATTCATTTCTTAAATTTATTTTTATTTCTTCAGAGGGGAGAAGAGACAGAGAGAAAGAGGAAGGAAGGAAGGAAGGAAGGAAGGAAGGAAGGAAGGAAGGACGGAAGGAAGGAAGGAAGGACAATTTACATGTACAGAGAGAATTTATCAGGTCATATCACAGACCAGCCAAGGCATCTGATGGCATAGACATCTGATTAAATCAACTGCAGCATCATATTTTTATAATTCTGGGACATTCTTTTTCTACGGAAAGATGAAAAGAGGTGCTCCTTTCCATTCTGAAAAAAACCGGGGACCTTTCAGCTTGAAGAACCTGTTTAGCATCCTAGGGGATTGCGAACTCCTTTGCATAAAAATGGAGGCCACTGGGCAAAACAGCATCCTGGATCAAAGCAGATTGTTATGTTGGCACCAGTTGGCTCAGATTTTATCAAAAATAACTCAAAAGGGGTGGAGAAAGAGGCAGCAGAGGAGAATGCTTTTGAAAAAAAGGATAAACCTCACAATTCCAGACAGAAAACATTCCAATGCATCATTGTTCCAATCTCTGAATCAGTGTAGCATTGTACTTAATCTCCCTACTCAAACAGAATGAGATTTAATGGGGAGAAATGTGAAAGCTTGCATTTGGGAAGAAAAAGTAATTTCCTTACATCGCTTAATTGGGCCGTGCTAGATTGGCCATCATGACAGACTTAGGATAATTAGGACATTTGGTCTTGGTCAATAAGTCATAGTTCTTAGGGCCATGATGTGAACCATTCAGTTTCTTTTCAGATCAAGGTTAAAAGATGACCTTTGTAATCTGACATCTCAGGCTTTGTTTATGGTTAAATATTATTGCTTTAATCAAACAGATTTACTAAGCACTATGTGTTCTAGCTGGGTTTTTTTTATGACTTTGGTCAATAAATGGTAATCTTCTTGTACCAGTTGCTTTCTGACAGCACTCATGCCACATTCATAAACATCTTTCAGCCACATTGGGTAAAAAAATAAATTTGTAAAATGGGTAGTATTTTTGTTACTGAGTGTGTATTCCAATATCTAAGGAGCTGCCAACCAAGAAGAGGGGGTCAATTTACTTTCCAAAGTACTTGAAGGCATAACAAAAAGCAATGGACGGAAACTAATCAAGGAGAAAACCAACCTACAACTAAGGAGAAACTTCCTGACAGTTAAAACAAGTAATCAGTGGAACAGCTTGCCTTCAGAAGTTATGGGTGGTCCTTTTAAGATGAGATTGGACAGCTACTTGTCTAAAATCGTATAGGGTCTCCTGCTTGAGCAGCAGGTTGGATTAGAAGACCTCCAAGGTCCCTTCCAACTCTCTTATTCTGTTATTCTATTTCTATCCCGCAAATAAACATGTAATAGTAGAGGATATCTTTGGCAATGCCACTCACACTACTATTCATATGCCAGTTCTTGACACCTTCACCTACTATTTATTGTAAGACCTCCAAATAAATGATAATGTTATTATGTTGAGCCTTCATGCCTGATGATAGTAGTATAACCCAACATATTTGAATAAGTAAAGATTAGGGCAGGTTTATCTATTCTAGACTGAGCTGAAGAGCAGGGATCTGGACATTTATTATTTTTTAAAAAAATAATTATAGTTTTATTGAAAGTTTTTACATAATTAAATGATAAGCAAGAACCAATGTATAAACTAAAAATAGAAAAAGAAAAAAGAAAAAGTGTTTGAAACAGAGGGAAAAAAAGGTAAGGAAGCAGCTTCCAATCTTCTTTCGAAGTCAAAAATAGCTTTTATCTTTTCTCTCCCCTTAGAACTATATCATACAGTTCCCTTCTTTCCATAGTCAACCTTTTTAATCAACAACCTGTTTAGTTTTATCCAATTTCAGCAAAAAGTCCATAAAAGGTTTCCAGTCTTTCATGAAAGTAGTTATTGTTTTTTCTCTAATCAAACAAGTCAATTTTGCAAGTTCTGTCATCTTCATAATCTAGTCTTCCATTGTGGTGGGTACTTCTGTATTTTTCCAAACTTTGTGCTTATAAGTAGCCTTGCTGCTGTTACCATATATTGTCTACAGTATATTGTCTACCATATATTATCTACAGTAGCCTGTTCTGCTCCGATGCGGGCCTGATCCCTTGGGTCTTTGAACCATGAACATCTAATTTACAGAGAGGACATAAATAGAGGAATGGCTGATTTTGCCTATGGTACTTTGGATACTTCTCTACATGATAACAAACATAAATATTCAATGTGAGAAGCCTTATCTATGCATCCCAAACCGAAGATTCTAATAATGCAGAATAGTCAGTGCCTTTTTCATTCTCTTTTCTTTCTTGGCTTCTGAGAACCGTGTAGCAGTGAGACTTACAAAGTGACAACCTATACCCCCCACCACCCAATGAAAGATAGAGCCATTATGACAATATTTAAACCATTATTTTATTTAAAAATAGCAATAGTACTACTAATAAAAAAGATTATCTAGTGAGAGAGAAAAATGCTTGAAGACCTTATTCCACCCACTCTCTCTTCCTTAACATTTTATGTCCTGAAATGGCCGCAACGTCATGATAATTCATTAGCAGCTTTATAGTGTAAATGTGGGCCAGCATGTAAATGTGTGGCATTTGCATAATGAGCTTGCATGGAAGAACCCACAGGTGATGGTTTAATGAATAGCTTGCCAGGGTGGTAAAAGAGAAAGGAATGGCTGTACACCTCAGTGAGATAAGCTTGTTGATTGCTATGGTTACTAACTCTTAAATCTTGATTCCCAAACAGAAATACATTATAGCAGCAGCAGCCATTTTGAAAGAGCCTTCCGTATTCATGGTCTTGAATGAATTAAGCCTGGGGCCAGAGAGGGGATTCAAAACACCCCTCATTTGAGAAAAAGAGATAAAACAGGAGGAGGGGATATGTGGCATTATTCTGTTTCCTTTCATTGAAATCCTATATTGGCCAAATGCAAATACTTATCTTCCTTGTGCAGGACATCCAAAAATACAATTTTGGGGGGTGGTTGTTGAGAATCAGATAGATTAAAGATGGAATGGCTGCTTGAAAGGCTTGTCTTTCGAGATGAGGGCTGCCCAGATTCCTAACCTTACTTTTTTGGGATCTCTATTCACAGAGCTGGAAAAAACTTCACGAATCCCTAAATGTCTATGGAGATTCTCAGTCATCCAGGTCATGGTTGTCCCAAAGGTTGCTTCTTGAAAAAGCATCTTTGAGACATCCACCAATCCCTACAAATCAATATTAAAATCTTAAATATCTTGATAATGGTTGATACCAGTGGTGAAATCCAATTTTTTTTACTACCGGTTCTGTGGGTGTGGCTTGGTAGGCATGGCAGGGGAAGGATACTGCAAAATCCCCATTCTGTCCCCACTCCGGGGGGAAGGATATTGCAAAATCTCCATTCCCATCCCACTCGGGCCAGTCAGAGGTGGTATTTGCCGGTTCTACTCAACTACTACTCAAAATTTCCGCTACCGGTTCTCCAAACTGCTCAAAATTTCTGCTACCGGTTCTCCAGAACCTGCTGGATTTCACCCCTGGCTGATACAATCTTTCTTGAATACCCACTTTAAAAAATGAAGTTGCCTTCCCTCCATTGAATCTCAACTGCAGCATTCAGCGATCAATATTTGTTTTAAAAAAGTTTTTACTAGTTGCTGATGATAAGAATTATTGTAGCAGGAGGCACCAGCCTATTCAGGTAAACATTCCTTCCAGAATGTCAGAGACTCTCCTAATTAAATAACAAAAGGTCCTTTCCCCAAAGAGATTGCTACCTCCATGTGCAATGTTAAACAAGAGGAAATGGCAAACTCAGCCAGCTGACCACAGAGTGCCCCCATATGGAAACCTGGCTAATTGCACTTTATGGAATTCCTGAGTTTTTTCTTTTGCTTCCAAGGAACAAACACAAGGTTTTCCTGTATAGAGGAGTTGTGAGGGAAGGCTATGAGTGCCCACCTCCAATGGGAGATGACTGTGATTCAGGCAACTCCCTGAATTTTTTTTATATAGCTCAGAAATATATCTGGAAACATTATTTTTAATGCCAGTAATTAATACTTTTCTTTTTTTACAAAACTGCAGGAATAGAATAGAATAGAATAGAATAGAATAGAATAGAATAGAATAGAATAGAATAGAATAGAATAGAATAGAAT
>JANHZT010006672.1:149286-168286 GCA_032468215.1 Stegonotus admiraltiensis | reverse complement strand
GTGGGCACTCACGTGCGCAACCCCCACACACTCCCCCCGCTTTTGGCACGCGATGGCAAAAAGGTTCGCCATCACTGGTCTAGGCCATCTTACCATGGCAAAGTAAATAGTTTCATATTTTCTCATTGCGAATATAATTGCGATGTACTTTTTAACATTTTTGCCATAAGCTAAATAAATAAATATTTGATTGTTCATTCAATCTATTTCTACAGCCACCCAGCTCAACCAAATGTAAGTCTGAGTGACTTACAATTCTAAAATTATAAACAATTGAAACAGGTGAATAATAATAAAACAGTAAAAACATCCCAAAAAATGAATATAAGGAGCAGCTGACATAATTAATCAACTAATATAGTATAGTATAATAAAGCTATACTATAAAATGATGGTCAACTTTTAAAATTTAATTATGCAATATGTATTCTTATTTCAAGGGATGCGGTGGCTCAGTGGCTAAGACGCTGAGAGTCTTAAAACCCTCAAAAGGTCAGCAGTTCAGCGGTTTGATTCCCTAGTGCCGCATAACGGGGTGAGCTCCCATTACTTGTCCCAGCTTCTGCCAACCTAGCAGTTCGAAAGCATGTAAAAAATGCAAGTAGAAAAATAGGGACCACATTTGATGGGAAGATAACAGCGTTCTGTGCACCTTTGGCATTTAGTCATGCCACATGACCACGGAGATGTCTTCGGATAGCGCTGACTCTTTGGCTTTGAAACGGAGATGGGCACTGCCCCCTAGAGTTGGGAATGACTAGCACATATGTGCGAGGGGAACCTTTACCCTTACCTTTTTATTCTTATTTCTATTTTCATATATTGATGAAGTTGAACTCAAGGAACTGCAAATTAAATAGGGAAGCGTGACAATTTTCCTTCAGAATGCAGCACACATGTATACTGATTGTCCTTGGGAATTGTTTGGAGGAAACATGTAACAAGGCTGTTTTGTGGCAGCATCTGATTGCAGAATTTTCCCACCAATGTGGTGAAATCCCTGAATGTTTAAAAGGCAGGAAAAGAAAGTTGAATAGTTAGGGCTGAAAAGGAGAATATATCTGAGCATAAATATGTGATATGAAAAATGTGACAAATAAATGGATAGACTATTGGTAAACTATAAAAACATAAATGTTTTGAAATGGATTAATGTTTGTGCCTAAGTATCTGGTGCATCATGAGAAAGTGTAGTTTAATTTTATGTGGCCATTATTGCTGTGTTCTATGTGCTTTCTCTGTTATTTGTTGAAAAGACCAGCTGTTGCTCTGAGGGACAACCTTAAAAGTCTGCCCTTCAAGTTTTTCATTAGGGAAGCTGCAGTGTGACACTGGCTCCATCAAGAGGGAGAAGGGAGTAAAAAAGCCAAAGAACCAGGATGAAACCTGAGTTCCCTCTAGAATGGGGTTATTTATGCACCGTTATTTTTAAGAATAGTTTTATGATTCCTTCTATGACAGAACTCAACCAAATGTTGATTTGCAGGGCGACCAAGGATGCCAACATGAGGTAAAAGGAGGTGGCTTTTGAAGTCAGTAATTGTCTGGGCAACTGACTTTCCCATCCAAATGCACAGCACTTATTATTATTATTATTATTATTATTATTATTATTATTATTATTATGTGCCATTAAGACCACATAAATAGATTTTCTTCATAGCAATCTGTACCTAAGCTAGTCTTTCAGGTATTCTAATGGTATAAGCCCAGGGCCACAAATGTATAACTGAGTTCATTCATCTTGCTGCTCATTCATCTTCTTTTCACCTTTTGCCAGCATTAGACCCTTCTCCAAAAAGCTTGGTCTTTGCATAATGTGCTTGAAGTAGGAAAATTTGATGCCTTCCCTTTAG
The DNA here is from genome assembly GCA_032468215.1 of Stegonotus admiraltiensis. Taxonomy (NCBI): domain Eukaryota; kingdom Metazoa; phylum Chordata; class Lepidosauria; order Squamata; family Colubridae; genus Stegonotus; species Stegonotus admiraltiensis. The sequence goes on along the minus strand of JANHZT010006672.1, from coordinate 166,430 downwards.
GCAGTTTCCATGGCTTATTCTGATATACAGTTTGTTTTCTACTTCTTCATCTTTGTATCGTGTTTTTGCGATTTATTCATTCCTAAAGACTTCTTTACGTCCAATCCACAGTTTCTTAGATTCTCTACCAATGAGATTCAGCACTTCTAAGTAATTCCTGATGGTCTCCCTGAAAATGGTGTGGTAATGCCTCAAAATTGTATTGTGGAAACTGGTTGGCTTTTTCTTCTTCTTTAGCATGGAGTGGAACTTGTACTTTTAGCAGTTTGTGGTCTTTTCTACCATCAGCACCTCACCAGATCTTTGATGCAATAATAGGGTCGATTTGATTTTTATGCACTCCATCTGGTGATGTCCACGTAGACAGCCATCATTTTGGCTGTTTGCAAACAGTCTTAGCTATGAAGAAATCATTGACTTTTCTGTTGCCATAAAAAGCTGTTTGCTTGAGTTTGTCAGTGTTCTCTCCAACATCATAAATAAGAGTTATCAGGAGTTTCACATGTCGTTCTACGGCAAGACAAGGCAAGGGAAAGAAAAATCCAAGACAGCCCCTTTCCAAGGATAAGCAAAGGCAATCCTTCAATAATTGGAAAGATGGCACCTGGAGGGGACAGGAGGGAGATCCTAGAGTCTGGAGAAGAGTGCTGGAACTGCTGGGAAGATGTGCTCTAAATCTCCAAAGGAAGCTCTACAACAGCTCTGGTGCTCAACAGACTAAGTAGTATGTTATTAACATCTGCTGCTTGCAATTATTGCAAGTTCGAGTCCCACCAGGCTCAAGGTCGACTCAGCCTTCCATCCTTTCTAAGGTGGGTAAAATGAGAACCCAGATTGTGGAGGGCAATAAGCTGACTTTGCATACAGAAGTATGAAGGTTATTGCTTAACGTACTGTAAGCCACCCTGAGTCTCTGGAGAAGGGCGGTATATAAATAAAATTTTTAAAAAAACAAAAAACGTCTTAATAGCATTTTGCCTAGAGCATGACCAACACAAGAATTTAGTTTGCTATTAATATATAGAATGACTACACTAATGAATGATGAACCAATAATGGACAAATGTGTAATCAGAATTCCATAATAGTTCTTCGTATGCAACCCTATTCTGCTGCGGAGGCCTTGGTCCGTTCTGAGTTTGGTCATTTGTTTGCAGACATTTGATTACCCGATTATGTAACATCATAATGCTAGTGAATCTAGTATTTGCTCTCTAATCATACATAATAGTTTTCCTGGGCCAGTGTTGGTGGCAGTGTGGTTTTCTCCTTGGTAGTTTCTTGATTAAGCTATTTTCTGCTTGCTTGCTTGTTTGTCTGCTTGTATGTCTCCTGAGTAGTGCCTTGATTAGGCTATTGTTTTCTGTTTAATTATTTGTCTGGTGTTAATCTCTGCTTATCTGGCTGTTGGCTGTTGAAGAGGATGTATTCTGACCTTTTTGTTTCCTTCTTAGGTTTTTTTTTTGTCTCTTTTGAATGGTGTGTAAATGTAACACAAAGATAGTGTTTTCATTGTCTTGCTAATCTTTTACTGTCACATCACCACCTGCTGACTTGCATGGTTGTGTGTACCAAAAGAAATATTTGTCTTAGTCAGGCTGTTTGGAGTAAACAGTGAATGACATATTATACTAGGTTACATGATCAGCCCTTTTCAGGTTTATTGAAACAATGAGTTTGGATCAACCAGCCAGATAAAGGGCTTAATGTACCAAAGTGCTGTGCTCATCAGTCCCAGCCGTCATGACACTTCCTGTCAGTGTTGAAGGCTAGCAACCCAATTAGATAGTGGTCTGCAATAATATAGCACAGGGGAGTAGTTTGCTATAGCCTTGAACAAAAATCTGTTTAAGCTGAAAGCAACTTGCTTCTTTGAAAAAAAATGTTGTTGTGGGAATCAAGTAGTAAAATTGTGCCCTCTAGAGAGCAATCCTGAGAATTACATATTTTTAAAAATCACATTATATGTAATATTACACATCAGTAGTATGATAGTGTAGCTTCTAAAAGAAAACCATGCAGGGTGAAATCCTGAATTATTTTATAGAATTCACAAACTTAAACATTTAAGAATTTCACGTTTTTTTTATTTGTAAAACTAAGATAGGCTCTTAGAAATTAGAATCCATAGCTTTGGTGGCTTCTTCAATCTTTTAGCTGTTCTTTATTTAACTCTTCTTGCGTACTAATTTTTGGGTATTTTAATGACTAGCTCTGTTGTAAACAAGGAATGAAAAAGTAAGTCATTATTCTGAATGAAATCACTCTTGAACTAGCTCTCCCCTAGTAAGTAGATATTGAACTATGAGGTAATTTTTATCCTGGCAAGAGATGGCATCTTGTATTTGCCCCCTCTGTCATCAATTTTGATTTGCTTTATCTGGGGTAAAAAAGTCATACATGCAAAAATATGACAATTAATTCTAATGTTTGTGTTTGTATGTATGTGTATAGTATAATATAGTATAGCCTTTATTGTCATTGTACATCATATATACAATGAAATTGGTTTAGCCTCTCTGGTGCAATCCATAACAGAATGTGGTGGGTGGGGGTGAACAGTTGCTTGGCATTTATTCCATAAAACATTTGGTTGTTTGTATAACATAAATATTCCCAGTAAAGAAATCCCTTACTGGTTTGAGGGAGGATATTGAAAGTATATTTAGTTTTTGCTGCTTATACTTTTTCACATCATCTACAGCGGGGTCAAACTCGTGTTGTCACATGACGTATCAGGACTTTTCCCTCCTTCACTAAATCGGGTGTGGGCATGGCCAGCGTGTGACACATCTGGCTTGTGGACCATGGGTTTGACAGCCCTGATCTATAGTATTGCTTTCGTAATTAATTTCATGTGCAACAATAGATAAGCAATGAATCATCTGAGACTTTGTTTCATTGCTATAGAGTTCTGTTGAAAGGTTTTTTTAAGCTTCAGTGACACTTCTGTAAGACAGGCAGCTGTTACGCATCAATTAGAGACATACTGAAATTGGCAGCAGTTTTAAATAACAGTATTTTTCTTCCATGTAGATACATCCAGTTATTGACGAAGTCTTTGAATTTTCTAATGTTCCCATGGCCTTTCAGAAGATGGAAAGAGGGCATGCACGTGGCAAAACAGTGATCAGTGTAATTAATAAAAAGTATTGAAATCGTGGTTTGTTTCTTTGTAAGAATTATTACTTTTAGACATTCCTGTGCTACAAATATTCTGTTAGCCATTTGTAAGAATTCCTACTTCAAAACAGGAACATACTTTCAGAAGTATATTACTTTGATATTAGCCTTTTAACATTTTCCAAATGAAATTCATTAAATGTTTTTGTGTAGTTCCTCATTGTTATTTAATAATGGGGGGGGGATTAAAAATGGATTCTTTATCATGTATTAGTATGAAGTTGTAGCGGAACTTTAGAAGTTACTAAGTATTTGTACAATGGCTGTATTGGATCACAGTTATGTGGTTGAAAATGGTAGCTTTAGATATAGATGTGGTAATTTAGGTGTATTAGTCTCCTGGTTCTATGAATATTAGTTACCCTTACAGGGTAAATTACGTACATATACACAGGCAAATATAGGTTTGGTTTGGTTGGTCTATCCTGTTGATCTAATCATTGGGATTTCTATTCAGAAAGTTTATGTGGGTGTAAATGCAGTGATGGTTATCCATGGTAATTAAAATATGCTCTTTGTTCATCTGAACCATGGATTCTCTATTGCTAATCAATGTTGTGATTACCATGTATATTACCTTTAGAGCAAATGGCTGAAATTCTGCATAGCAGCAATTGCTACATTGATGTTTCCTGACCATTTTGTCAGAATTCTTACGTTTGTACAACAAAACAGATTCCATCTGAGTAATATTTATTTGTAAAATACATATGTTTATACAAGGGTTTGGACACAAAGACATTTTCTGCAAATACCACACCCTAAAATATTTTCTTTATCAAGGATATAAGCAGCAGTTTCAAAATGTCACCAGAAAAATATAGCAGCTACATGATTATTGCAAACAGTTATACAGCAAATTGGGGTCAAGGTAAACATTTTAACATTTGTATTGAGTATTATAATTTCCCAATAAACAATGGCAAATTAACACAATACTGGTTTCCAAACAAACCAGTGCAGCAGTTAAATCCTTATAGATTTTCATGACATTTGACTGAGCAGCCTAAGGGTATTGCTAGTTATGACTTCAGATCTGTGTTGGAAGCTAATTGAGCCCCTACTGATTTCTCAGTGTGGCATAGCCAGGCACTTTCCAATGCACCAGGCTTGGCTAGTTCCTGCTGCTGTGGCAGGTTTTTGTGTGGCATTATCAATTGTGTGTGTAGGGGGTGGGTGGGAAAGGACACTCAGCTTGCTGCTTGGGCTTTAAGCAACATCTGATAATGCTCCAAGATAGTTGTTGGCAATGTTGCTTTTCAAGTCGTTTGTCTACATGGTAGCAGAAAGCAGAAATAATAGTTACAGACCTGGGAAGAACAGCGAGGGCTATTGATGCAGGAGTTATTTTATTTCTAATTTCTCTTGTAAAATGCAGCAGCTGGATTAGACATTCTGAAGAAACGGATTTATTAGCAGTGCTTTCCATTCAGTAGTAGTGTGATAGCTTTGTCATTAGTGATGACAATATAACAAATATTTTTGGTGACATTTTTTTACCTGCCAGAATTTCAACATTTTGAAATTCAGCAGTTACATATAGCCATATATTAAAAGTAGGGTTTGTTTTACGGTAGAAACAACTGTGCACAAGTAAAGCCAGCTTTAACATTAAATGTTCTGCAAGAAACTACTTGGTATTCTGATATTCAGGTTAGATTTTTCTGAATTCAAACTTTGAGACCACATTTTCATGTTAATGATCAGTATAGTACTAGAGGAATGTGAATGCAAATAAGGGGGTGTAAAGCAGGAATAACTGAACAGTGAACATTGAAATTACCTGAATACAGAATCAGAAATAAAAAACTTACATGCAATACACGTAGCGAGCGTAAACCTTCAGAGAAGGTTTAAAGCAAAGACATAGGGAAACATTTTTAATACAGTTCATTAAAAAGCAAGAACTGCTGTGCTACTCAAGTCACATATAGCTTGTTACACAATTTAAAGTAACTCAATTTAGAATACAGAAACAGTATACTTGTCATGTACAGAGATAGTAAGTGCAAATTGTGTAAAATAAGGCAGCCACGCAGATAATTGGCATTTTTAACAGATGAAAAGCTCAGCAACCAATGTTTGTTAGGCACTAAAGCATTCATCTATCACAATTTAATTTATTTTAAAATCATCTGAAATGATTTAGATTTTACATAAGTATCTAATTTATTTTTTGATGACGTCGAACTAGTTAACAATGAGTTTTTACTACAAAATATTCCAGTGCAATGTAAGTTCAGTTTCAGCTCTAAGCTTGGAGCACCAAAACATTAAAAGTTTACTTGTACATTTAGAATTGCACATTAAAATGTTAGTAGCCTTAGTGATATAAAATAGCTGCTTGTGATGCATGTTTGTAATAAGAAACGGACAGAAGAGTCTAAGACTATTTACTTTCAACCCAGAATATTTATACCATAGACTCATACACAATTTCATTCATGGCAAAGGAAAGTATGGCTGAGCTTGCCAAACCTGTCATCTTCCTTGTGTCCTACCCAAAGAGTTGGAAAAGAGAAACTGAAACAGGGAGTCAATTCTAGGCATGTTATAACTCCATATTTAGTAATTTCCTCATTTCTGGTTTGGTCTTCCCCTCTGCAGAGCATGGAGGGCAGTGGGCTTGAGCAAAATAATGAAACAAGGCAGAGTTAACAAACATAATAGAAATTAGGTGACATGACACCCATATAGGGGTACTCTACTCTTGGATGCAGTGATGGAGTTGGCATATTACAATTTTTGTTTCTTCAAATGAACAAGCTGGTTGGAAAACCACCGTTGGTCTAATCCACTTCTCAAGTATTGGGGTTACATCTCAATCCACCTTTTAAATAATCAGTGGCTCCCAGCACTGTGTTGGTCCATCTTCACTGGCTGTACTGAGAATTAGGTGGTTTTGATCATATTGTTTTCCCCCTAAAAGAAAAAAAAATAATTTTAATTTAGTCAGATTATTATGATTTATTTTTGGATTGAACATTTCAGACATCTTAAAACTCCATCCCTATTTCTATATTTGCTCCCTTTTTCTATGATAATTTTGCTTTAAAAGAAATACTTCAAAAATACTTTCATTGTTTCATTCTTCTGATTCACTGCCATATAAATGTTTTCTGCATTTGTTTTGTTTTGCAAAGATATTTCAAAAACACATTACATCGTGTAATTATATTATAACCCAACATATAATTTATATGTAGGCTTTGACTTATGACCACAATAGAATCCCAAATTTCTGCTGTTAAGCAAGACAATTGTTAAAGGAATTTTGCCCTTTCTTGCCACAGTTGGTAACTGAATCACTCTAGTTGTTAAGTTAGTAACGGTTGTTAAGTGAATCTGGCTTCTCATTGACTTTGCTTGTCCGAAGTTCACAAAAGGTGATCACATGACCTCAGGATACGGCAACCGTCATAAACCAGTTGCCAAACATCCAAATTTTGATCACATGACTATGGGATGCTGCAACAATCGTGAAAAATGATTCATACATTTTTCAGTGTCATTGTAACTCCAAACGATCACTAAACGAACGGTTGTAGGTCAAGAACTACCTGTACAAATGCTTAGTTATCAAGCAATATTTTTAGCTTTAGTTGAGGCCCTTCAAATTCAGAAAACAGATTTAGAATCATAGGAATGTCATTTCCCAGTGTTAAATATAGTTACTTCTAGAGATGGATCAAAAGAACTAGAATTGTGTGTATATAAAATATTATTTTGTAGCTAATTTTTGGTATACATTTTTTAAAATTAAATATCCATTCCACCTATCTTATCTCACGGATCATAAGCTGGATATATTAGTATCTCAGGCAGTTTCTCACTGAAATCTTGGCCAGATCCCCAATGTCTTCAGCTTCATCAAACTAACTCTATAGCCTTTCTAGATTACATACTTCAAATGATGATTGAACTGACACAAATATTTACCAGTTTTAATTATCTATGATCTGAAAATGTTTTTCTTACAAATACTTTCTGGTTAGGAGTCAGTGAGTTAATTCTGCATGCCAAGTGCACACTTTTGGATCCAAGAACAAGGGTAGGGCCTGTTTTTTTCTGCAGCTGGAAATATAGATGTGTGCCATCTGGCTTATACTTGCAGGACAGATGGTAAAAGTACCTTATGGTTGAAAATAAATCCATTCCTTACATATTAAACATATAGAAGCTTCAGAAGCATTTTGCTGAATCTCTTGGGGGAAGCATATAAAGAAAAATTCTTACTGATGCTAGTTATTAAAAATTCCCCACAAGCTTACCTGTAAAAATTTAATTGGCAAGTCATTTTGGTAATGTATAAGTGGATAAAAGTATGAGCTATAAAATTAAGTATCTTGGAATAGTTCCATTTATTAGTTTCCTGAAATACTAATAGTATTTTTATTTATTTTATTTATATTTCATATTTCTAACCTGCCCATCTCCCTAAGTATATGAAAGCTTAAAGTACTGTTATGCAGATTAGTTCTATGAAACATAGCTAGTTCTTGCACTCCTATATGTAACAACCTGAGCCTAAAAACCATGAAACTGATGGATTTGTTCTGAATAGATATAGCCAGGATCATGCTGTTATTGTTACTTCTTGTGTCCTCCAGAGGGCATACTTACATTATCAGCTGCAAACTTGTACGCTAGGATATGAATTTTTGTCTGTTAAGGTGTGTCATTTAAACTTGAGGAGTCACTATGTATCATGCTTTTTTAGATTAATAACAAAATGTAGGAAGGAGCTTTGATACAAATAACAAATCCTGCATTTATTCCTGAATCACAGAGTGATTTTTGTACTTTCACATCTATTCCAATGTTTAGATGAATCGGACTTGCTATAAGATAAACTTGTTCTCCTCTAGCAATAGGTATTGTTTCTCAAGAATTTTTTTTCCCTGAGAGACCTCAGCTCAATTATGATTACAGGATTATCACTTGATTGCTTACATTCATTTACTTGTAATACTATACAAAATGAACAATTCATCAGTTTGCGTTAGGTATAAGAGTTCAAAAGCTGCCCCTTTAGAAACTGTTTCTGTATTGCAATTTTAAAAGAAAAAGTCTTGTGTACAATCAAGTCAGAAAGGCAACAAAAAGCAGTAGTGCCCTTTATTTTAGAACATTCTCTTGGATTTCAAAAAATACTAATTAAACACTTCCTTTCAGTTAAGCACCGGGCATGTTTTTTCCTTTGAGGCCATTATGGTTTATTTTTGTTTTTGTAATTGCTGATTCTAAAAAAAATACTCCACTTTGTAGTTTAATAATAATTAATATTATTCATATTCATACTAATTCATTATTTATAAATAATTCAAGGTGACTGAATTATTCTAACTACTCTTCTGTTATTATTTGAACACCAGATGATAAATGGAGCTTTATCATACTTGTTACATGAGCTAATATGATGAACTTATTTTTGCTATTTACCATATGAAAACTTAATTTTCATTAATCAAATAAAGTTCATAACTTAGCCCTAAAAAGTTCTTACCTTTAATATCTAATACTAAATTTGGTTTCATTTTGCTGTAAATCTTGCCATCAGAATGAAAACTCCAGTTTTGCTTTTCATCATTTTGCTGAAGGGCCAGGCCCAGCTTTGTACCAGGAGTGATCAAATTTCCTACAATCGTTAAGCAGATGTCTTCTGCCCCCTGTGCACAGAAACAGCATCAGTTAGAGCCCAGTTCACAGTATCACACAAGTAATTGGTCACATGCTTGGATAAAAAACATATTTCTGAAGGGTCCTTGGTGCTCTCTGAGCTTAGCAGTTTTCTTGCAGACGTGGCTTCATTACCCAAACTAGGTAACATCATAAGTGCTACTCCTGATAGTCCTGACTAGCACTGATGATGTTATCTATGTTATTTGGATAATGAAATGTCTGCAAGAAAACAGCCAAGCTCAGAGAGCACCAAGGACCCCTCATGTCAACCCTGAGCTACAAATATTCTCTTTTCTTGGCAGATATTTTTATTTATTACTTGGAAATTTATTCATGCCAAAATGATTCTTAATATGGTGTTTAAAGATTTCAGCTTCTTCATTACTTAAATAAAGGATATCTTTCTAGATTGCTGAAAACATTCAGTATTTTCAAAACATAATATTCAAGTTACGTGAAATTCAAGGTATGGTATATCACATTTATAATTCAGTTAATATAAATGATCTCACCAATTCAAGCTGCTCAGCATCATTAAATTGCAAGTAAGCAATAGGCCTTAGCTTCTTTTTAAACCTAGGCTTTTGGAGCTGCTATAACGAGGCCTACTCTTATAGAAAAATCTGTTTTTGTTCTCAGGCTAGTGGCCTCCTTTTCTTTTAATAGGAGATTCTATGAGGTGTTTTAACACTAAGGAAAGGCCTCTTCCCAATCCTGCCAAGAATTGGTTGCAAGAGTTCCAGCAAGAAATGCTCAAATGTAGATAAATCAAAGCCATATGATAAATGTTACCAAATATCAGAAAGGAAAATACTAAAACCCTTTTATGTTGTTTTAGGTGGGGCATTAAAATTAACACCTTCACTTTTTTAGTCTGTTGTAAGCTACAGCTTCTCATCTTCCCATGTTCAAACATACTCTTACAAAGGAGGAACCCTTTCCACTCCGAGACAGGTTCACAGGATGATAATATAGCTGAGAAATTTCTTCTTGGAAGGATGCTTTGGGAGATGTAACCCAACTGTACACAAGAGATCAATACATAGCTTGCCACTTGGCTATCTTCACTGGATTTGATGTTAACGAGTCTGTACACTATTAAACATGAAGACTGAAGAAGGCTGCAAATTGGCTCCTAGATCAATTGGCCAGATTTAACTGACAGACAATTTAAATAGAAAGCCTCGATGTATGATTGAAGTTTGTAATTGGATTCAAGAAGTGCAAATTGTGTTCTGAAGAACTGGGAATCAAGAAGTTCAATCTGACAAATAACTACATAAATAAATTAATAACTGAACAATTATTTCTACTCTCAAAAGCTGTTTCTACAATTTTACTGACAATTCTCTTTTGTTATTAATTGCTATGGGTCAGCAATGGCAGACATATCGATTTTGCCTTTCTGAAAGGCTCAAAACCCTAATCAATGTAGCCGAAGACAAGGCAAAATAAATAAGAATCAAATCCTCATTTCTAGCTAATTCCTGCAAATATGTGCAATGTTGCAAAGCAGACCTTAACTCATATTTTTTAATCGTCTTGTTAGTGCTTGAAGGTAGATATTTAAGAAATAGAGGGGTGAGTCTAAGACTCAACTGCTAAGTAATATAAACAAATACATTAATGAAGGGGGAAAATATATACCGTACATATAGTCCTTTTTTTGTTTTTAATTTCAGGAATTGTTATGGGACCACATAACTAGAATTATATCCTATTTTAGAAGAAAACAGACTAGTATATTTGGTCATGACCAAGTCTTCTGAGATAATTACTTTGCATTGCTGAGCCGTAGGGGGGATTACTTCCAAATCTCTGCCACTTTCCATTTCCTTCCCTCTTTGCTTACCCAGCAGGTAACACTTTTAGAGGGGAACCAACCCAGCTGCTGCCAACATAGCCTCTCCAAATGCAATTCTGCTGGATTAAGTATATCTAGAAAGAAGGCTGATTGGCAGTAATGACATCCCACGCAGGTTGAGTCTTTTAGCTTGGTAAAAGAGAGGCATCAGCTGGAGGCACTGTGAGAATGGCCTAGTTCTTCCCAATCCTGCTAAGGACTGGTTATAGCCATAATTAATAGGAGGAAGAAACTTAACTGTAATGAAAACTAATGATAGAAATAGCTGAAGAATAATAAAAAGAAGCTTGTTGGTCACAGGGTATATTTACTAAGTAAATAAACAAAAAAAGAAACAGGGTGGACTCCTTTCAATTACTTTTTGTTTATGTGGGAAAGCAATACCTGTTTTCTGTTTGTCTTATGGAAAGTCTGCCAAATATGCTGAATATTATTCTACAGCAAGACATGTTTTATACAGAACCTTACCCTACACTTGATGAATCCATCTTGATAAAGCCAGATCTGGTCTCCAGATTTATTGTCTTCCACAGCTTGTATCCTCAGAAGACTCAAGTCATCCATATTTCCATCAGCTGCCATGAATTTTCCGGTCTCTTTGTTTCTGAGTCTGAAGTACACTTGTTTCTGAAATATAACTAGTTTTCTTTAACAATAATAAAACACCTTCAAGATTTAGCATTTCCCCTTCTTCTTTTAAACTGTCAATATTATTAAAGGGGAACGTAACTAAAATATATGTACACATTTGTAACTACATTTTGAATATTAATTTTACTGTACATTTTTATTTTAATTCATATTAGAAACAACATGCAGATAAACATCGTATATTGCTTAGACTTGATTGATAATATACACATTGAAAACATGATTTTTCCTAAATGGAAATTGATGTCTAAATAACTTTTATGAAGAAGACTTTCATGTTAAGTATTTAGGTTTTCCATAAGGAAGTAAAATGAAATCTATTAAATAGTTGAGACATTTTAAGTAAATAATCATACCTATTACATTTTTTGTCACAAGAACATTTTAAATTTTGTAAAAGAGAAGAAAACATGGCACTACGTTTAAAATGTACAACGCAAAATCAGAGAACTGAACTAAATCCTAATTTCTAAATTAAAAAAAAACACTGAGGACAAGAAATGTGTGATTTCAGCATTCAGTATCAATAATAAAAGGTATTTCTAAAACCTCAAAATGAGAAGCGGAATAATATTCATTGACATGAAATACTGAATAGACTCACTAGTGATTTTATTCAGTGTTTACATGTGAAAGGCAATATGCTTACATTTTGATTCAGAGATGTAATTTTGAACAAAACTGGATGGTAGAATGAAAATCACCATTTAAAATTCCCAAAGACCATAGTTCTCATAATATTATAGAAGATAAAAATCACATGATTTGTATCATGTGATTTAAATGGTACTCGGATGGAATTTTAAGGCAAAGAAACAACACTGGAAGAGAAGTTGAATGAAGATGATAGAATGATAAAAACTTCATAAAAAGCTTTGGTATTCCAAAATGGGCTGTAGTACCTCTCTTACCTGCAATAAAGGTCGTAGGGAACCAATTTTGTGATAGCTGTTTGTCTCTTTCCAGTTTGGTATTTTTTTAGGCATTAGTAAAATCTGACGGCCTTTATAATTATGATGTTCATAAATAATCCATCTGAAAAAAAAATCTAGTTATTATATCTGTAAAATAATGCTTTCGCTAAAATATCCTTTTTAAAAAAATACATAACTTCATAGTTATATAGTAGGGGGATATTTTAGAATCAATTTCAAGTATATCATTAAAGTTGTCAGTATATTTCTCATGACATTCTGTAAGAGCTCTTTCAAAGACTCTTTTATGTCTATTTTGTATTACATGATGACTTCACATGTTTGAGTCTAACAAAGCCATTTCATGTATTTGAATCTAATACGGTCATAATGCTTAATAGGCTCTTAGAAAACAAGATTGTGTCACCAAAAAATAGGAGCTTCTCTTTGTCCTAGCCCTCTTTGTACAGTAACATAGATTTATACTGATTCATTACAGTAATTTTCAGAGGATCCATGGGAGCTAAATAACTATTATAACAGCTAAATAACTATTATGTCTGAATCCTTGAAGCATGGTTTAAGTTTATGATTTGAGATTGGCTAAAAATCAAGGCATTTATTAAGAATGAGCTAAATCCAATGATTGGGTGAGCAGATTTTTCCTCCTTCAGTCTCTGATCCCCCAAATTAGTTATGCAGACTTCCAGAAGCCTCTAGAATACATTTTGAGAATTCATAAAGAAATCTGTTGACCTTTTTTTGTTCTATCAATTGAAGGAGTTTTAATGGAAATGGTTCTACCTTAAGGCAGCAAGATGGAGACAGTTTTCTTTTAAAAAACATTCAAATACACAGGAAAAACTATGTTTAACCTTTTTTAAAAGGGCATAATCTGCGTGGTGGAGAGTGGGACATAATATCTACCTTTAACAAATCTGTGACAAAAATCATATCAATTATTTTTCTGGAATTATATTATATTAAAAACACCAACATAGTTTTGTTATTTTCTGTAATATAAACATCAAAGAAAAAGTTTGTTTGGTTTAGTTCCCTAGGTAAATCTGGAACCAGTAATTGTCAATTGTCTGTGCCTAGCCTGACAAAAAGACAGGTATATACACTTTCATATAGAGACTGGAACAATATATTAAAGGAAGCATTATAGGAAATCTACTTAAATTCTACAAATAATAAATGTTCAAGTTCAAATTATAACTTACATGCCACCATGGACTTCTACTGAAGCAATATGGGGATTGTAGCCAAGAAACTGGAGATTTACTATTTCTGTAATGAATTCAAATTTCTTTCCTCTGAAGTTTTCTTTTTCAAAAAGGGTTATAACTGGCTCAGAAAGTTCCTGTTTTTTTAAAAAAAGGGAGGTCTTAAGTTATAGTTTTGCCAGCAGGAAATTAAAGTGCTAATATTCTAGACAGAAAAAGTGATATATACATGAAATACTGTGGGTGATTTTTTTTTTCCAAACTGAAAAAATATATTTTGAATAGAATAAATGGTTATATCTTTTAACACTTCATTTACTGGGAATTGTTCAGTCCTCAGGAATAAGTCGACATCTTTAAAGCTTTAAGTTCTCCTAAATAATTTAAATATTTATCTTTTCAAATAATTCCATCATACAAAACCGCCCAGATGGCAAAGTCTAGAATAAAGGACTTTGCTCATTAAAAAGGTATTCCAGGTGTGGGAGGAAAACAAGGAGAAGGTGATTACTTACAACCACACCTTTCATACTTGGCTGACATTTTCATGAGTCAGCAGTAGTTGGGTCTCAAGAATTCCCTTGCAAATTGTTGGCATCTGGAATATTTATAGTTTTTTATTGCTAGTGCCACAATGTTAGAATTCCAAAAGACTTGTTTTCTCTGAGAAAGAATTACTAATAAAATCATACAATTTTCCAAATGAAGCCTTCGGAGTTTGGAATTGGTGTTCTCCAGATTCCTTGGACTTGCTGATTCTTAGTGGACTTTAGTGAATTACTGAAACTTCATTTGCAAGGAGCTAATTTTATGTATTATATAACTGACTTCCGCAGTAAGTATCTGCTGCCTTAAACCATGTAAAATAGATGCTTTTTTCATTTTGTTAATTTACATCAGTGTATAAACAGTTTCATTCTGGTTTCTGTTTTAATAATCATAAATAAAAAGTGCAATATGTTATCTACACATCCCTTTAATTCAATAATAAATACCAGATGCATTGTTGTGCGAAAAAAATCATTTTATATGCCCGAACAATTGCATTGAAATAGATAAAATCATTTAGCAAAAAAAGCACCTTTCAGTACAAGTTCACATTACCCTAATCCTAAAAGTAATCTTTGCTTTGGGGTGGAATTTATTCTGTTCAAATGGGTACCTTTTTTTCAAACTAAAAACAGACTTGTTTGGATTCTCCAGGGACAAATTAATACACTCTTCGAGTAGGATTATCTCTACTCGTGTTTACTTAAGCTTTCATCTAAGAAAAACTGAGGGGCGTAAACATGTTGAAATTCCAGCCCATGTTTATCATCGCTCTTAATACCCTCACAATTGTCTTTCTCTCCCAATTTTGTAAAACCTCTTTTCCCCCCGATATTATTCCAGCCAATTAGTAACAAACTGTAACCAAGAAAACTTTATGGCATTATGGAGTTCAACTTAGTGATGTCTTAGATTGTGCTACATAATAAAGCAGTCAAGTCAAGCATACTGCAATACCCAAGGATATCTTTTGCTCTATTTTATCTCATACATATGCACCCCAGGAAGGTGTAGATGGAGCTATAGATATATGATGCCTCTAGCCTGATCACACAAAGATGGAAGTTTGGTTTCTAGTTTTGTACTCAAAGAAGACTTAGCAGAAAAGGACTTCCTCCTCCACTTCTCTACTGATCTCATTGCATACTTTCACTTGAAGCTGCTTTGCTTTTAATTGAACTCCAATACTAGAAACTGAATTGATCTAGGGTGAAAAATACAGGTAGTCCTCGACTTACAACAGTTCAGTTAGTGACTGTTCAAAGATACAACAGCATTGAAAAAAGTGCATTATGACCATTTTTCACACTTACAAGCATTGCAACATCCCTATGGTCATGTGATCAAAATTCAGGAGCTTGACAGCTGGTTCATATTTATGACGGTTGCAATGTCCCAGGGTCATGTGATCACCTTTTGCAACCTTCTGACAAGCAAAGTCAATGCGGAAACCAGATTCACTTAACGACCATGTTACTAACTTAACAACTACAGTGAGTCATTTAACAACTGTGGCAAGTCGTAAAAAGGGGCAAAACTCATTTAACAAATGTTTCACTTAGCAACATAAATTTTGGCCTGAATTGTAGTCGTAACCCGAGGACTACCTGTACTTCAAGCTAGTGAGACCAGTGAGATACGTTTTTGTTTTACATTTTTACTTGTTTTTATGTCTCCACTATTTACAAGTCACGTCATCCTAAAAGATTCTGGGAGGCATATATTAACAAACAGATCAGGTTTTAGTTGCAAAGTCAACTCTGAAAAAGAAGATTGGGTTATCAAAGAGTTAATTATTTTTGTTGACTAATGGAGTGATAGAATAATAACTTTCTAAACAAATTAACAATTTGTAAATACTTAAAAGTATCCAGAATCAAAGATGTTATTACTTAGGATTATAACTCATATGCACTCACTACTATGCTCTACAGAAATCATTCACATATATTTTGAAGCCTCACCCTTTTCTAACCTACTTAGCTATAAAACTCTTTTTCACAACTTACAATATTTACAACTTGTAATGATTTCAAGCATGTTTGGGGTAGGCAACCCATTGCAGAAAGATCAGGATAGGCTCCTTCTTCTAACACATACTGATTCCCAGAGAAATTTTCTTTATCATATGCAATCCAACTACAAGAAAAAAAAGGAAGTAAGAACATAAGATAGATTTTAAATAATTTCAAGATTGAAAACCTGCTGACAAGACTGCTGAGCCAAATGCAGCACCTATTTGGTATTTCTATTAATTATTTATTTGGTGAAGACTAGGGATAGAAATCTGATTTTAAAGAACAATAATACGAAATGGTACAATTTACAAAATCAACCATTTTTCTTTATGCACTTAATTGAAAGAGAATCCAGGCACACTTTCTAAAATGTAAGAGGAATAATTCAAACAGACAATTCATCTTCAGAGCTGGGCAAATGCTTTGGATTTGTGGGAAGAAATATAATCAGGAGCACCACCTTACAAGAGCTGCAGTCTTAGAATCCTTAGAAAAGAAGATGGTTTAAGTGTTACTGACAAGTCCTCTGACTCACATTTCTCCCTTCAAATGCAAGGCCCTAGTAAGGCTTATTTATTTTAATGGCAAACAATGTTGATTAAAACATCTTTCAATGTACTTTTGGACTTATCCCTTTGTCATTCATCATAGGTTAAATTTAACTTATTAAAAACAAAAAATACAGGAAACTTAGTACAGTTGTAGTTGCCCATAAACACCCAGTGACTTGGAGTGGTTCCATGCATCAGCATAAAAGTATGTATCCATCCAGCCCAGTTTAAATGACCTTTGAACCTTTGTACCTTTGACCTTTGTACCTCTTTCAAAAATGTGCTTCCATAATAGCTTGTTGATTAGAACACATCAAAGTAACTTTTCACTCGGGACTTCCTGTTGGCTCCGCGAGCCTCGCAGACGCTCTTTTATGGGTGCCCGTTCCCCGGCACCGTAAAAGCCCCAGAACAGCCAAAAAACAGCTGTCTGGAGGCTTGGAAACTCTCTCCCCGGGCAAAGGGAAGAGAGGTGAGCAGACAGGCGGAGGTAGAGCCCCCCC